>JAJHSJ010000143.1:0-67781 GCA_021015155.1 Magnolia officinalis | reverse complement strand
GTGTGGGCCCCACCATGATGTGTTCGTGACATCCACTCCGACCATCATGCACGCCATCCCTCGATTGGCGATGTGCCCAAAAATCAGGTCAATCCATGACTCAGGTGGGCTACAAGAGCAGGAACAGTTGGGCGGGGGAGTTGGTGCCCTCTCAAGTGTTCCCTATGGTGTGGCCCACCTGAGTCATGGATTGGCCTGATTTTTGGCTACGCCAAACGCAGGATGATGTGCATGATGGTCAGAGTAGATGTCCCGAACACATCATGGTTGGGCCCACACCGCTCTTTTGCACTTGATCATTTCAAACACAGACACCCCTGCATATCCTTGGATCCTCAGCTTGTACAAGTGGGTCCCGATACTCTGTGATCTTTGCTGTCGATCTGCGGGTCCCCACCGTGGATGGAGGATGCCGCCAAGATGTCAGTGGCTCATGAGTAGATGGTTAAGTAAGAAAAGGAATGCAGTGACAGTTCACATTCAGTTGAAAAAAGACTACAGATCGGATGGCTGAGATATTTTAATCTTGGGATCTTTGTCAAGGTAAGTGAATAATCTTGACCCACGCATGAGTTGGGATAAGCGGCCTTTCTTTCCTTTTTGTTTTTTGTTTTTGTTGTTGATTGTTTGTTTGTTTTCAAAATCTGAATTGTGTACATATCATACCAGCATAATCCCATATATGATTTGTCTGTATCAACCTGGAACAACCCGATACAGCGTGTTTATGGGGCCCAATTAGTGGTGAATGATATGCCCGATACACAGATTTTAAACCTTGATCTTTGTGGTGTTGTCATCCATGGGGGGTCACATGAGGTCAACAGTGTAGATCACTGGACCAGGGATCCACGTATATAATCTGAGGATCCAGTATACAATTCATGTCCTCAGATCAACCAGAGTCTAATTTGTTGTTTCTTGAAGTGAGTAAGAAATTGGATTATTTATTAGGGAATTTTACAAACAACTACCTAATTAATATGGAATTTACATTCCAGTATCTTTTGCAAAAATCGACCTCATTAATCGATGTAATTATATTCCACTAACTTCCGTCACAGCGGCGATGCGAGCAAATGAGTTGGTGTTTTGGATGGGCCCCACTGTGTAAAATCCACCCCGACCACCAGGCGCGTTACCCCATTTTAGGCTAAGGGCCCAAAAATCATCTTCATTCGTGATTCAGGTGGACCACATGATCAGTAAAAAGTGTTCAGGGCAATGCTTGCTCTCCAAATTATTTTCATTAGAGTGGCTCATGTGAATCATGGATGGGTATGAATTTTGAGCCACATGCCTACATTTTTGCCTGTTATCTAAGGGTTGGAGTGGATTTCTATAATTATCATGGTGGGCCCTGTAAAAATCAAGGGTGGAGTCTCTCCCAACTTTTTCCTTTTATGTGGCCCACTAGAATCACATGTCAGCCTGAGTTTTTGTCTCTGAGCCTAATATGCGACTAAATATCTAATGTCGGAGTGGATCTTACATAAACATCACAATGGGCCCTGTCATAATCAAGAGTGGCGTCCTCCACCGTTCTTGTTCTTCTTCTTAAAAAAAAAAAAAAAAAAACTCTCTGTACAGTTGAAGAGGATCCTCGGACATGATTTTTGGTGGGGCCAACTGTGATGTGTATGGAAAGTCCATTTCAACGGTTCAACCATTAGATGTGTATCCCAGTTTAGGCCTAGAGCCAAAAAAATAAAATAAAATAAGGTTGACTTGTGACTCAAGTAGGCCCATTGTGATGATTATATGAAATCAACTCCAACCATTAGATGCCACACAGAAAATTAGGCCTACGCCTAAAATCAGGCCCATCCATGATCCAGGTGGGCCATATCAAGGGAAACTGTTTGGAGGGCAATTGTTGCCCCGTACACTGTTTCCAATCATGTGGTTCACTTGAATCAGGGATGGGAGTGATTTTCTCGGTCCTTGGCCTAACATGTAGTGACTCACTTGGTGGTCGGGGTGGATTTTACATAGACATCACGGTGGGGTGGACTCAACAAGCGTACCCATTTGTTGGCACGCCCTTCAAACCGACCGCTAAAGAAATGTAACGGAAGGTAGTGAAATTATATTTTGTTGATAATGAGGTAGGCTTTGAGAACCTTTTTTAAAGGTACCGGGATGTTAGGTAGTTTTTTTTTTTTTGTAAAATTCCCTATTTATTATTGCGTAAATGTAATTAGGTTTTGTTATTCTTTACGTATTTCAGTCATGCTCTTTATTCTTGTGCACATAAGATGGTTCTGTTATGCATCCAATATTTGCTTTGGATCGACTATTTGTTGCTCCAGGATGTGTACCGTACGAGTACATGATATGCTAAGTTCCTCCACTAGATAAAAGGGGTAGAGCCTTGTGGGTTGATCTAAGGGAAAAATTGTTGGCATGGTTTTCAAATTGCCAAATCTATAAATTAGTAGTGGCATGGGAAAGGTTTAAACTAAAAGTAAGTGTGTTAAGTTAATTTTCAAGTTGAAGCCTTCATCCGTTAGGCTACACTCTCATTTTACCTCAAGAAAAACTTTGATACTCTGGTAGACTGTGATGGTTGATACACAGGTACAAAGAAATTGTCCACGTGGCAATGTAATGAACTCAAGCTAAACAATGCAAATCATGGGGGTTGATTTAGATGGCTCTTAAACAGAAATTACATTCATTTGATTTCCTAACTAGTTGATTGGTGGATATTTAGCATAAATCAAAATGAAACAATCAATGGTCCAAATTCAACAAACAAATGCTTATTAATTAGAGATGGGTTTTGCTAGTGTCTGCACCTTCATGCCAACGACCCCAAAGCTTTTAAATGACATCCGGCATCCCCAATCATCGATTTGGACTCATTCATTCAATAGTACAATTGGGAGCAAGCCAAGGTGCAAGAATCATGCTTTTTTTTTTTGTTAGCTAGTTAGTACACCCCACTGTCAGTTCACACTCACTGTTAGCCACCCCACTAGGGATCGATGCCAAGACCTCAGTGTGAAACGAGGTATTTTCACTCAGTCTGCCACTTGAGCTATGGATCAGGGTGTACAATCATGCTGATTTGATGATCCTAACCCTTTGAATGGGCCCAATTTGTTACAATTGTCCGTGGTTTACAAGCCATAGATCGTATGGTTAGAATCAGCAAACCAAAGTCCTACTTTTGAATGTGGGTAATACAAAGTGGGATCTATTAAATGGATGTGTTAAGATGATGATTGGACCTATATTATTTCTCCACTTAATTTGACTATCCATTTTTCATGCTATTGATTGGATGTTTACAATCATCCAATTGGTGTGATTTTTGCATCATGGCTTGCTCCTAGTTGCATGAATGAAAGAATGGTTCAAATCGACGGTAGACCTTGTATTTATCGTTTAAAATCTTTGAGGATGTTACTACGTCCTCTATGAAGGTGGGAGATGTTAGCAAAGCCCATTAGAGATTAGGAGCATCAAATCAATTGGAAATTCGTATGTGACCTATCCAAGTTGGGGCCGTAGTCCCACCAGTTAGGCAGCTTGATTGAGTTATTGTGTGCTACGTGTATAATTTTGAAGTGCTTAAGTATCGATCATCACACTCTACTAACCAGAGTATCTAATAACTCTAGGGGTGTGTAATGGATCGGGTCGGGTCGAGGGGAATTTTGGATTGACCCATTCAATAATCGTTTCAGAACATATTGGGTTGGGTCTGGGTCCTCCTATACCCAAACTTGGCCATTGAGGTAATGGGTCGAGTTTGGTAAAAAGTTACGAGGGAGTTTTGACACAAATAATGTTCCAAATATGGTAGTCTATTAAGGTTCAAAACAAGGAGCTGTAAGAGTACATGGCCATATGCTATCTTAGGTAATTTTAAATGGGGCCAAACATACCCAATCCATTAAAACTTGGGTCGGGTCTGGGTCCTATATCCAGACCCAGACCTAGACCCGACCTATTGAATTAATGGGTTGGGTTCGGGTATGAAAATTACAAGGAAGTTTTGACACAAATGCTGCTCCAAATATGGTCGTTCGATTAAGTTTCAAAACAATGAGCTCTAAGAGCACATGGCCATAAGCTATCTTAGGTAAGGCGTGTTTGGACGGGCCATCCCATGGGATTGGATTGTATTAGGGTGGATGGCAAGTAATGATGGCTGTGTCAATGGATTGCTGGCAATCCCATGGGATTGCTATATCCAGGGAATTCACCACCGAGTATGTTTGGCTCGCTGGCCAATCCCGGGATTACATCAACCAATCCCGGGATTGCTTTGTCTAACCAAACATGTCCTAAGCAAAATAGATGGGATTAAGAGGGATGGGTGGATTTCAAGGTAATCATGGTGATGTCAGTGGATTGCTGGCAATCCCATGGGATTGCTATATCCAACTTCTGCCTGTTTGGCACGCCCCCCAAATCCGGGATTGCTCATTCCAATCCATCCTAATACAACCTAATCCCATCCACCCTGCCCGGCCAAACAGGCCCTAAGCTTAAGAAGAATTAAGAAATAATCCAAGTACAAATTACCTTCAATAAATTAATCCCACACCGTGGATGAAAAAAAATAATCAATGAACAAAACGCACATTCTAACTTCGGATGGATTTAGTATTGACCATTCGATCTCATCCAAAGATTCCTAGTTTCCTCCCATTTACTTTACGTAGTATTAATTAATTAATTAAACTTTTAGACTTACACCGAACTACTTCCTTGGGTTTGGGTCGGGTCGGGTCGGGTCGAACACATTTTAGGGTGGCCCAAATTGGACCCCCTTTAAAAACTGGGTCTAGGTGGGTTTTTGTTGGGTAAAATTTTGAGAGGTTCCAACGCCAACTCACTTAGTAATTTAGGTTGAACTTTTGGACCTACGCCTGCTCCATGGGTCTAGATTTTAGACCCATAACCACTTTCTGTTGTTTCGGATCAAATAACCCGTCAGGTCAACCTGACCCATTTACACCCCTAATAAGTCCCCATCTACAACCACGTGCCCCATATTTCTCCCACATTATCAACTCCCTCGCTCTCCATGCATCTCACGCCATATCTAGAGGGAAAGGCCAATTATATAAGGACACTTGGTGATGGAATGAGGATGTACAAAAGGCTATTCACGTGAAACGTTCATGTTTTAAAGCCTGGCAAGGGACTAAAAATAATGACAATTTTCAACAATATAGAAATGCCAATAATTATTGCTAAGAAAGTAGTAAGTGAGGCTAAAGCAAGGCTTCTGATGATCTTTACAATGGATTAGAGACGAGAGAAGATGAGAAAGATGTCTTAAACTTGCAAAAGTGAGAGAGGAAGGGTAAGGACCTAGATTATGTCAGATGCATTAAAGAGTGATAACTAGAGGGTATTGGTAAAAGACAATGGGATCAATGAAAGGTGGAAAATCTATTTTTAGAACTTGTTAAATGACAACCACTCGAAGAGTATAGGAATAGAAGGAACCATAAACACAAATGGCGTTGGAGACCATAGATACTTTTGTAGGATTAAGATCTTTGTAGTGAAAGAAGTTTCTGGTTGACAAAGTTCAACAAGATTGCAAGTTCAAAGAAACTACATGATACTATTTATAAGAAGAAAGGAGACAGAGAGCTGCACTAATTATTGTGGGATTAAACTTATGAGCCATATCATGAAACTTTGGGAGAGAGTGATTGAGCAAAGACAAACGGCATGAGACTAATGCATCAGAAAATAAAAATTGACATTTGCTAAAACCATCCTGAATCTGCATGAAGGACTTTTGCTGGGATTTTGTAGGGGTTGCCAATTAAGCTAATAGGCTGGAAATATTCAAGTGACTTTGCTCCTTTCTTTGGAATGATAGCTATAAATGACGCCCCCATCCCTGAGTCCCCCACATTCCTTTTGAGGACATCTCAAATACATGATAGAAAGCCATAGGAGAACCATTTGGGCTCGGTGCCTCATCTCTGTCCAAAGAGCCTACTATGCATTTGATTTCTTCTGACACTGGCTTCTCAAGAGATTCCTTCTCCGAGATTGATGGACAATCAAATTGTCAAATTGTCCAACTTAGGTCTATTCCACCTGTCACTAGAAAGTAACTTCGAATAGAAATGTACAATGGCAGGACAAATTTGGTTCTCCTCTTCAATCCTTTGTCCATCCACCACTAGACTGCTTATCTGATTATTTCTTGCCCGAGCACCAGCAATGCTAAGGAAGAAAAACTATGGATTGAAATTTTGTCTATCTACAATTTTAGCAACAATTGGAGTGAAAATGAGGAATCAGTTGAGATTGTTGTCCAAGAAGTTTCCCAAAATGACCACGTTCGATTACCTTGGGTCAATAATTTATGAGTGGAGAGAGAGATTGAGAAGGATGTTATGGAGATGTGCCTTTGGAGCTGTATGATTCTATGTGATCGTCATGCACCACTCAAACTGAAAGGGAAAATTTATAGTATAGCGAGAAGACCAACCATGCTTACTGAGATGGAATGTTGGGCAGTCAAGGAGCAACATGTTAGTATAACTTGAAGACCAACCATGCTATATGAGATAAAATGTTGTGCAGTTAAGGAGCAACATGTTCATAGGATGAGTGTAGTTAAAATAAGGATGTTGAGATGAATGAGTGGCAAGACGAGGAAGGATAGAATTAGAAATGAATGCATTTGAGAGAACTTAAGAGTAGCGCCAATAGGTAATAAGATGGGGGTAAGTAGACTTAGATGGTTTGGTCATGTGCAACGGAGACCAAGAACCATGCTGGTTAGGAGTAGTACAAGTTGAAGGCTATAACAGGGCAAGTGGAAAGCCCAAAAGGACGTGGATGGAGATAGTAAGAAAAAGGCTTGATGACCTATGGTCTAACTGAAGGTCTGGTCCTTGATGGGGTGGAATGGTGGAACAGGATTTATGTAGCTGACACCGGGTTATTGGAATAAGAAGGCTTAGATGATGATGATGAAACAATGAATGTTATTATTGTAGATACTGCAGGCAAAGTATTATATTACACGTCTGCCATTGCATAATTCTCCATATTCTAAATATAAATTTAGATTATCACGTATTGACAAATAGAGTATAATTAATGTCGGTACAATAGCGATCTAGATCGAGAAAACCATAATCCAGATCTCATGATTGGAATGGAAAATTTTAGGGGATTGACAATCCAGTTGACATTTCTTAGAACAAATTCAAACATTTTCAGCATTATTTACAATAAAAGGGATGGTTTTATAGCATTTCCCAGTGGATGATTTGACACATGTTGGATGATTTTATCTTTCAATGAGTGACCTGTACATTGCTTCAGTTGCTTCTGGAAACTGGAGTCCATATCTCATCTGCTCTAGTTAAGATGAATACTTAACAGACAGCAAATATTATATGAAAGTTATTGGACTTTGTAAAATGAGGCTTGCAGACTCGCAGTTTTTTCTGTCTACAGCATTAACACTGATCTCTACACAGACCTGAGGAAAACATATTACCATTTATCACATATTCACAAGAACTTGTTTTATCATGAATATCCAACCACATTTATGCATCTATAGAATTTGCAAGTTTGCATTGGATGTATATTTGGATTGAATCACCAAATTTTTGCCAAAGAGACATTCGCGGCTATGACGATGATGAGAGACACTTGATTTTAGTCAACGCTTGTCTCCCAATCTCAAATTATCCTATTGTTCCAGGACTAATCTGCAACCTCCCTCCCTCCTTCCCTGGGATACTTTGTATAAGTGTCAAAAAATGAGCACGAGGTTTCAGAATGATCTGGGCCGACGAACTAATATGTGAACATTTTGTACAGTTAATGAGAATATTGAAAAGGGGAGTTATTGATACTCAGGCCATGTATGACACTTGATATGCAGGCTCTAAGAAATCGTACATATGGCATATATCAACAAACAAACCCTCCCGACCTAACCACCCAAATGTATGCAACTTAGGCATGGGGATACTTGTCTAAGTGTCAAAAAATGAGCACAGGGTTTCACACTGATCTGGGCAGAACTAATACGAGAACACATTTGTACAGTTAATGGAGAATATTGAAAGGGGGGGTTATTGATACTCAGGCTGTGTATGACACTGGGTACCATAATTTGGATGGTTTAATTGACTATTTGTATGGTGTGCAATTTCTAGATGCTTGTGTATCAAAGTTTTCCTCTATTGAAAGGCGTATGCTGGTATACAAAAAAAAAAGAAAAAGAAAAAGAAAAAGAGTTAAGCTAAGCATACCAAACGGTATGTCGAGATCCAGGTAGCTAGGATGTGCTAAATTGTCTAAGAACTAGCCAAAAATAAGAAAAACAATTAAGAGTGTCTTTAGCCAAAAATAAGAAAAACAATTAAGAGTGTCTTTATAGCCAAGTTGATTTGTCCAGCACATCTGGCATGTATCATTGTGGAAAATTTTCAAGAAGTGGAGCATCGCTAGCACATTGAATGAAGTACTTTGTTCTTTCACATCAAACCCAGTAAGAACATTCACTCTCCAGTTTCAATATGCAGAAAAAAATCAGAACTCATGAAGCCCAAGTCCTTTTACTATGCAAATGCCTACCTTTTTTTTCTTTTCTTTTCTTTTCTTTTGCCCCTCGATTACATAATTGAGAAATGCTCCAGAGAGCACCACAAGTATAGTGCTCCCAGTTGCGTTGGGACACTTACACAGTCCAATCCAGACTGTTCATTAGATCCAAAGCACATTTCATGGGCTACAATGCAAACATTGGACTGTTTGAAAATCTTAACCATTTGATCAATTACCTGCAATATGGATGGTCAAGATCATTTGCTCAACAGTAGGTCCAGTCAACAAGTTGATCCATCTATTTGATAGGCACCATCATGGATTGTCTACCATTCTAAAGAATTACTTTTGTTAGGCAATCCTAACCATCCCATTCACGGCTTGGAAAAAGGATGGCTAGAAAAATAAGGCCAAATTAGAGATGGAATAGTGCATCTGATCAGTTCAATCTTTTCATGGTAGCCCACAAAATGTGTTCTTGACTTGATGGACAGTTTAGATCAATTGACTAGACTGTCAAAGTGACTCGATGCAACTAGGAGCAGTATAAGTTACAGTGCTCTGAGAGCACTGGAGCATTTCTGGATGATTTCTGACCAAATTATTGGGACGGAGCAATGATGATTTATCGATTGATTATATAATGGATTGTTTGTTAAGGAAGGCACCTCTTTCTTTATGATAGATGTCTCTTCACTGCAAATTGGTGTGATGAAGTTGGGAAAGCCTCTGAATCCATACGCGGCATCATTTGTACCACCCTCCAGACAAGGAACAGCTGATGAGAATAAAGTTGCTGCCATCAAAATAGCATCGAGAGATTGCAAGAATGAGAACAAGACTGCCCAACACAGACAAGTAGCTGACACTGAGAATAAGGCCACCATAATTACGTCTGGGGATGATTCCAAGAGCCACGAGGAGACTGCCCAAGCCCAGCTCACCAATATTGAAGAAACCACCCAATCCCAAGGATTCCTTGCAGAAGGGCCCAAACATTCATGGTTCTGAAATTCCTCAGAATCCAATTGTTGGAGCAGAAAAGCATACTCTGGTCGAAGATTTTGAAATGGAGTGGCATATCTTGGGACTCAATTTCCTGGTTTATCCGAGCAGTCCCTGGCTGATGTATACTTTGCAAATGATGGTGATTTGGATGCCTCAATTGATATGCTGAACCAACTTGAGGTACTAATTTACACAACCTCCATATTGGGTTTTCTTTCTTTGTTTCTTGTTTGTTGTTTCTCTTTACTGGTGATGATGGTTTTCTGATGCTTCAAGGAGTACACATAAACTGGCTTTCAAAAGAGGCATCTAAGTTAATCAACGCTGAGGTATCTAAGTAATCAACATTGATTGTAAAATTTCCTCATAAATTGAGACTGTTGATTTGCATCAATTTTGGTCATACAGTTTTGCTGGCATGCTTACCCATTATGCCTCACCATGTGGTGATCTAGACCAATGTTTTAAATATTGTTATGCATAATGTATCGCACCCTTTGGATATGGATACATATCAGTTATCGCATGGGATATATCAGTTATATCGCATAATGTATCGCTATTATTGGGAAACATAGGAACACTGGGAAATTGGTCGATTTTTTCAATGAAACTTCAGGAATTGTTGAAAAAGACATCAATACACATTTACATTTTATTTATTTATTTAAAAGTGCACATAATAGGGGTTTCCTATGTATGGGGTCCTAATATATGCACTTTCCAATTGAACTGATGCAAGTATATTCATTATTTATAAACGTTAGAAGACATGAATGGAAACACAAGCAATACATTCAAAAGCAAAAGAAGAATCACTAGATCAGGTTACATGTTTAATTTTGTGTTGGATACAAAGATTGCAACTGATTTGCGTGAAATTGAGAAATTTCGATTTTTTTCAATTTCCACAACTTGACCCATCTCCTCCAAATCTTGAAATCGTAATTTCAAATACATGATTTTTCATGGAAAACATGAAGAATCATAGATTTGTAACCATTTGACACTTGTTAACATGATTTACAATAAAAACATGGATAAAAAATGCTCATAGGATCTAATAGGTGGGATATATCGGCATTACATGTGCGTTTCGTATCGCACAGGTGGGATACAAGATATATCGTGGGATATATCAGCTGATATCATTGATATTTAAAACACTGATCTGGACTGTCCATTACTATGCCCCGGCATGGATGGGCGTAGTGGAAAAATCCCATCGATAGGAGATCCTTGCTGCCCATATAATGGTGTTGATGTGAAACTGTTGTGGAAAAATCCCATTGATAGGAGATCCTTGCTGCCCATATAAAGGTGTTGATGTGAACTGTTATTACTAACTGCCTTTTTTTTTTTTTGTGTTACACATGCACCCGCCACACACCCATGCACGCCATAGTGGATTTCACCACCTATGGGTTCGAACCCAAGACCTCTTGTTGAAACTCCTTAGAGTCTACCACTCGGGCAAGGACTGGAACCCTACTAACTGCCCTTTATACGGGGAGTAAAGATTCTGATTGTGGGGTTTATGCCAGGTGGCCTATCCACAATGGGACCTATTAGATAAACGGTCCAGACGACCAGCCACAAGGCAGGAGGGCTAGCAATGCTGTCAACCCTCTTGACTGCAATCCATTTTACATGTCCATTTCAGCCTAAAGATTATATATGGTTGTAGAATTTAATTGATTTTCTTCTTCTACCTGATTCAGTCATGAAACTTGTACGTTAGACACCTCAAATCACATTTTACTTGAACTCAACTGTATTTTTGTAAACGCTAAACAGTATGTTAAAGGTCTGAATGCTACATCGGCCTGACGAATTTAGGCTGTGTTTGGATGCACCATTGAATTGATTGTAGTAATCAATTAAATGGAGAGGAAAATTACTCAAATTGTAATTACCATAGTATTCATAAGTAGGAAGCATCCCTCAAATTATAGTTGCATTCCTTTCTAATGTACTTTGTTGACAACAAGATTGCAATTGGAGCCAAACCCCTCGATATGAATATGAATACTCTGGCAACTGCAATTTGGTTATTTCCAACTTATTGTACCCAAGAAATATTGCAAACTAATCGGATGGTTCATCCAAACACATTTTACATTATGGGAAGAGATCAAATGCCTCAGGAGGCACAGAATTTGCTTGCCTCCATGTCATGCTCTGTGCATGTTCATGATGATCCAAAGCATGCCTGTCGGCCTGCCATTGATTCACCACTGACCAAAAATTGCCTGATTGGAATATCTGAACGATCTAAATGGAATTCTTCTCACTGAATGGGAGCTATCTTTGATTCTCCTTCCCTCTCTCCTTAGACGTCCATTTGTATGTTACAGATTGAAGTTAGGCTGTCCTGTCAGCATGATTTCTGGTCAAATGAATGGTTCTGACTCTGTCCATGTATGCCATGACACTGGAATTGTAACTCTCCGTGCCTCCTCTGGGGGCACCAGATATAGTCTCCTACGCACGGTAATCCCAGATAGCAACAAAACATCACAGCCTCAAATCTCTCTTCCTTTTTTTTTTTTTTTTTTTTTTAATTATAATTTTTTTTTTAATTTTTAGCATAGCCTATGTCTAAGATTTATTCTGCATTTCCTGCTATTTGATTTTCGCATGCCTTTTCTTTTTCTGCTGTCATAGGTTTAACCCTTTTTTTTTTCCTGCTCTCAATTCTTTTGATAGTTTCTGTAATTGGGTTGTTTCTCCATGTTTATATTGCCAACCCGATGATGTTCATCAGCTTCTGGACAATTCAGATGTAAGCCATGGGTTGGGTTTTAGTAGTCTGGGTGATGCATCAATGAGATTGAAGGCTACTGGATCTGGTGAGGCGAGCGGGTCATCTGTCCGTCAGTTTCAGCCATGGGAGTGAATCAGCAATGAGATGTGTGGCAGATGAGAGATTGTCCCCAGCTGATTTTCTACAAGTGTAGATTGTTTGTGGCTGATTTTCTTCTATTTGGGTTAGAACTAAAATTGGGATTGTTGTTGGTTTATCTCTTGTTTGTGTTGTAAATATGAGATGCTGTGGTATCGTTCTTTCTTTTTTTCATGGTTTTCTGTTCATTGACCCTTTTACAGATTTCATACACCTCTCAAAGGAATGATCTTTTTTTTTTTTTCCTTCATATATTTATTTATTTGGTTGTTACTGTTTTTCTAATGGCGGTGATTAATTTATTAAAGCAAAAGCAAACAGGAAGCTGAGGAGGCTGGACAAGAAACACAGATGATGATGGATCATCTCAAATACAAAATCATGGCAAAACCCCCCCCTAATAATAACCTGATAATAAATATTTCACTATTAAATCCAGAGAATTCTTTTTGAGGCAGCACCCTGCCGCCCAGCCCTTGAAGAGTGCAAAATCATCTGATTTTGGCTATATTAAAAGGGCTCTGTTGCTCCACTCCTTCCAAACCAGCAACTAGTGATAATGTCTTATGATTTCTCTCTTCCAACTAAGCTCGAAAAAGGCCATGATTTTTTTTCCTAGCATCACACCCATTCTATACCAAGTAGAAAGAGGATTCCCCACCAAATGTTAGAAGCTACAATGAAATAAAAGTTTGATCAGCTTCTTCTTCTTCTTCTTCTCGTCTGTTTGTTTTTTTTTTGGCTCCAAGATACAGGATACAAACGCTGGGGAGAAATGTTCCAGTTCTCTGTGTTAAGTCATGGTGCTCCCAGTTGCATTGGGACACCTAGTCCAATCTATTGATATAGACTGTCCAATAGTTGATTTTTGCATGGTAGCCAATGAATGAATGTCTTCTTGACTTAATGGACAGTCCAGATGGATAGATTAGAGTGTCCAAGTGAACTGATCTAACTAGGAGCACTGTAACATTCAGTGCTCTGAGAGCATTGGAGCATTTCTCAACATTAGGAATGATCATATTTGTTCTTCTCAAGTAGTTAATAGTGAGAAGTTGTTCCTTTTCACCAGCCATCTAAAAGAACCTCTCAGCAACAACGGAAGAAGATCTGAGGCATGCTTCCACTGATGGCGTCTTGGAGAAAGACTCGAGTATACATGGCTTTCTATTCCATCTCTAGGCTTCCTTATCTCATTCCATGGGAAAAAGGTTCAACCTGTCCATCAAACTAATAGAATCAACAATTTCTTCCTCTGTCAAGTTTCTTCCAACAAATAGTATTCAAAAACGCATAACTTGAGCCCTGAGCAAAGTGCGTGAGAACGCGAATATCTTTAGGAACTCAACCTAAGTGAATTGGACTATTCTCTTGCGGGGCCAAATTGAAGACTTCAAATTGTCAGATTCTGATAAAACTATACCCTTGGATTAGGAAAATTTCCCTGCACAGGTCAGTATACTTGTGGCCCTGATCGAGTGACGATGACCGTTGAACTGATACGAGTCCTCCACGGTCGATCCACAAATCCGATCGGACTGAAACTTTAACAACCTGGCTTAGATCCATGGTCAGGGAACTTACTCCATGACGTAGATGAGTAATGAGCCTCCAAATGAGTCTTGTTTGTCCGAAACAGACACCTTTTGACTATAATCTAAGTATACCATGGCCCTGGGGCTATTGACACCACTTCTGAGCCTATTTAAGGGTCTTAAACCACCCCTCTCTCATTCCATACGAATTCTCTAACCCTAGGAGAGAGAAGAGAAAAAAGAGGAGAAAAGAGTGAGGAGAAGAGAGAGAGATCTATGGATCGTTGCTGGGATTCACTTCCACTACACCAGGACAACGAATCATCTCTCCGTTTCGTTACACCGTCGATTCCAAATACGATTGGGTAAGAAATCCTAACCCTAATCTTATTTTAGGAATTTAAATAGAGAAAATGACGAAATAGCTAACCTATTTCATGATTTAGGTAACCGTTGTGTTGTAGGCGGGGGCGTAGTGTACGAACCGAGTTCGTAGCGAGCGTACCGACGAAAGGTGTGGACTATAAACGTTTAGGTTATGGTTTTCAAGGCTTTTAATGTCAGCAATGATTTAGGTTTGGCTTGATTGGTGCCACATGATCTTAGTTACGATGTATTCGATAAAATATACATGTGTGTGAACTATGTGATTACATAATGCATTCCATGTGTTTGTCGAAATGTCTAAATGAAAGTGAAATTATGATTTATGCTTGTTAGGACTATTAACCTAGAATACATGTTTGTCGTGTAGATGACAACTCCTTTGCGAAAGGATTTGCCATAATATATGCCATAATTAATTTAGTTTATGTATATAGTATTATGTAGTCTAAGTGTTTGATAAAATGTCTGAATAAGAAAGTGTTTGATAAATTGCTTCTAGCAAGGGTGTTGAGATAGGATTCTCACCTACTTTGTCCACAATTATAGTTTCTTTCATGAAATGCAAATTGCTATTACGTGATTTATGGTTGAGATGCATATGTATAACTATATGTTCAATATGTTCAATAAAATGCTCAAATGGGAATTATGCTTGAATTGTTCGTTAAATGCTGTTATGATTAACATATGTAACTACCATTGCATTTGAGTATGATTGTGGTAATGGTTCCAGATTGAGTGCCCGAACTAGTTCGCCACATTAGATACGTTCGATGAATCCGAGCTGTACGGTGATTGTCACAGTGGTGGTTAGGTCACGCGGAGTGCTTACGTGGCTCCATACCGATCAATTCAATGTGTGCTCGTACCAATCACACTTGTCAAATAACCTGATTGGCCTATTGTGTGTTTACTATGTATGGACGCTACCGTTTAAATTTAAGGTACCGCTTACCAATGTAAAGCCCGTTTCAACCATGGTACCAAGATCCGCCAAGACTCATGAGCCGGACATGGTGGTAGGGGGACACCGTGGTCGAGTTGTCGGCCTACGCTGGGTGACGAGCCTCCTCGTAGTGACCAGTGGGCAACACAAACTCGTGAGCCGAATACGGTGGTATGAGACACTGTATTCGAGCTGTCGGCTTATGATGAGGTGACGAGCCTCTCCATAGTGACCTCGAGTGTAAACTTGTGAACTTACCTATCCATTTGCTTTCATCAGGGGTGATGCTCTACAACTTGCCTATCGTATGTGTTAACTAGGATTGACGACCTTAGATGGATCATTGTTTGGGTAAGTGATATAAAGGGAGGTACCTTAGCTTCCCGAATTTGCTGTATAAATAAACCTAATAAATTACTTGGCTAACATGAGCATGCACCGTATTGCATGTGCTTTGGCAAGGAAGAGCACGTTTAGGGAGTTTGCCATGCGCAATCCTGAGATGTTGTCTCTGAGGGAGTGCAGGTGAGGGCATGCATCATTACGCATATCATTCCTGCATTAACGAGAGTAATTAGGATATGATTGTTGTACTGCTTTATCATTACTGCTTGACTGAATTGATAACATGTTAATCTTTACCTTATAGTACCACTGAGTTGATCACTTACTCCCACTATGGGATGATGTTTTAAAACACCAACTAGACTCTGTTTTAGATGCAGATTATGGTGAGGCTTATGCGACGGAGCCGGACTTCTTCGACAAGGAGGAGTTCTCTTACGTGCAACTCTCGGGCGAGTCAACGTAGACTTAGAGTTGCGTCGCCGAGATTTCGGGACTATGAATTAGTTGAACCTTTACACTTGATATTTTGTAAATTTTGGAACCACATATATATTTATTTAGCCTGGTAACATACTCATACTCTGAGGATTGATAAACACTTACATACTTTACATATTCATCTCAGTCTTCCGCTTGTTCAAGTTAAGTAACTCTGGAGTATGATATGCTGATTTGGTGTAATCCAACTCATGTTTAATGCACTAATATGGACAACATTTAATCATCATTATCTATGTTGCATAAGTGATGCGTTGGAACTCGGGAGTTGAGCTTTGCTCCACCCCCGATTTTCGGGGCGTTAAAGTAGTCAGTGGATCGTTTCAAATGGTTATCAATAGGCTTCAGTGGTTGAAGGGTGTTCCAGGTTCCATACAGGCGGAGCAGACATGGTTAACAAACATGGTTGGTCAGTGAGTGAACTAGACCGTGCGAGTCCAGGCGAGTACGTGACGGACGATATCGAGTACAAGCGACCCACGTAGTCAAACTACTGTCGCCCATTCGCATCCGCCCAAATCCGCTGGTTTAGCCGCAGGATGGTCCTACCAACGGGACCACCTTCTCCCACCTTAGTTCCCTGACCAACTTAGGGGTTGATCACATTCAATAATATTCCAACAATTTCGGATTCATCTTCTAACGCAAGTAAAGTCATGCACTCATACATCCAACATAAAGATTCAGATTTTTCTATAATGCAATTACTAACAAAATACAACATTAATGTGTGTGTGTGTTGAGTGAGGTTACCGAAGAGACTAAGAACTATACATCATTCATAGGACAAACATACAACAAGGTTAATGCAATTTGCATGCCACAAGAAAGGTTATACTAGGATTGTATATGAGATGAACATACCATACCAAATCAAGCCTAATCATGTTGAAGAGCAAGTAAATAACACTCAATCATGTCATGGAATTTAGTAGAATCATATATGGGATGAACATGCCACACCAAAATCAATCCAATCATGTTGAAGAACAAATAAATAACACTTATTCATTTCATGGAATTTAGGGGGGACCTATCATGTAGGGTCTTGGTAGGTTCTCTCTAGATTACTCAAGCACATCATCTTAACATTCATAATCATTAAACTCATAGTAATATTGGTGCTAGGCCACCTAAGGATAATAGTCCGCACCTTGTGACAAACCGTTCGATCAACGACGCCTATAGGGTTATGGTGTTAGGAAATCATTGTTGAAATGCCTAAATAAGCATACAAACTTGTAAGAATTGAAAGAAATTTAACCTAAGACCTAAACGTACAAACATAACTCCATACTTACCTTCAGTCGTTGCCGAATTGACACCAATGAAGGACGATGTTGCTATAGAGGAGATGAGAGGGTGAAGGTGCACAAACCCTCATACTTCCAAGCTCTCCCTCTCTTTTTCTCCTCTTTTCTTCTCTTTCTCTTCTCCCTTTCTACCTTTCATTCTTCTAGGGCAAATTCGTATGAGGAGAGGGGGTGCCCAAATGAGGCCCTTTTATAATGCCAGATTTGGTGTAAATGGCCCCAAGGGTTAGGATTTTACTATACTAGCCCTATGGGAGAGTTTTTCTAGCCTCTAGGGCCCACTATGGGGTGTACATATTGATATACACCGTAAGATAGTTAGCCCTAATGATGATCTACGTATGGATATGATCGACCCGCCATTTGGATGCACCGATCGACAGATATGATTAGAAGTCTATTCAATGGTCATTGATAGTCGATCGGGACCGCGACTATACGGATATGAGTAGGGAAATATCCTTACTCCATGTATGAAGTTTGGTTGTAAACCGACGGTACGAAATTCTCAACTTTGCATAAGAGTGGACGACCCAATTCATTTAAGTTTTAACTTCTTCCTTAGGGTATTTGCACTTCTCACGCACTCGTCCTTTGGCTCAAGTTGAGCCGTTATGGACAGTACCTAGGTCCGACTCTCGCGATGGACATCAAGCCCAGTAAGATGGACATTATTCTATAGTTTTGGAACTAGTGACCTACTAACGAGCGGTCTAGAGCTTGTTCAGAAAATCGAGGCATTTCTGGAATAAATTAGGTATTGAGATTTCTCGTGGGAAATTATTAGGGTTTGGATTAACTATGTTCATAGTGTGGCCTATTATAAGTAGTGAAAGTAGAGATTTGGTCATGTTTACTCTAAACCGTTGGTTTTAAGCTAAAAGAGTGACAAGGTTGATTTGGTCTATTAGTCAAGATTCGGGCCTTATCTGACTCGGCTTCGAGTAGATCTTTTAATTTAGTTACGATTGTTTTGATTAATCAGTGGTAGGTCGGTTAGATTTAGGCTCTGTGTGAGCAAATCATGTGGCTAAATTCGGTGTTTAAGTGATCGGGAGGATTCGTTGGCTTCCTACGGTTGATTAATCAGACTTGTGCGGTTCTTTACTGATATCACCCGTATATAAACTAACATTGAGTGCCAATGGTCAGTAAGTGATAATATAAGTTAATTACATAAAAAAATTTCAAGGATTTGTAGAAATCCAAAACAGTGAAAATCCAGGATGTTACAATCTACCCCCCTTAAAATAATTTTGTCCTCAAAATTGCCTAAGGGTAATAAGTACAGATTTTATTATTTCGTTTGTCTAAGTTTTATTGATTTCAAGTTTAATGGGAAACTGTGTTCGAGCTGTCGGCCTACGCTGAGGTGACGAGCCTCCCGTAGTGACTGCGAGCGATCCCTCTTCTCAGCACTCCCTATGTGCTTGAAATCGGGGATGGGAATCCGATGGGATTAAGGATCGCGGGGTCATGTCCTCGCACGTTGAGGGACCTTGGCCTCGTAATCAGTTGAAGGCAATGATACGTGGGGGTTGTATCAGTTCTCCAATCTGCTGGATGAACAAAATTAACTAATACTCGGCTAACATTATTCACGCATCGCATTAGATAGGATTTACGACTCGGCAGTTGAGGTCGCAATGAGGGAGTGTTGGTCATGTGCGATCGTTAGACGAAGTCGCTCGAGGGAGTTGTTGTGTGAGGTTATGCATCATATCATAATACATGCATATGCATTAAAAAGACTATTTAGGGATCTATGAATGTTTGCCTTTCATTAAATTCATTATATAATTGATGCTTGTTGTAACTTAAGGCTAATAGTAAACATTGAGTTAGCTACTCACTCCCACTATGGGACGGTGTTTTAAAATACCAACCAGACCCTTTACTAGATGCAGGTGAGGCGGAGCTCGACGAGCCGAGCGGTGTGAGCGTGGATGAGGAAGAGGAACTTTCTACTTCCAGCTTATGGGCGGATCACTGTAGACTGTGTGGGTTAATTATGGGTTGTTGAACTGTGCATCTAGCTACCACTTCTTTTGGAAATTTATTTTATAAATTCTTTTGGGGACGCCTTGTGCGACCTGTTAAATATTCCTATAGACTTGTAGTTCTTAGTCACATTTATTTCAGTAGATTAGTTGTGGCAGTGGTTTATGTTCCAGCCGATTCCTTTATTACTCATTCAAATTGATTTATGTATAAATCATCATAATTAAGATATAAGCGACACCCGGAATTTGGAGGCCGAGTTCCTATACGTCCCCTGAAAAGCCAGGGTGTTACAGTTAACTTGAATTATGTTTGTAATATCGTATTATTTCAATTATATACATTATTAATATCTCAAATTATTATTAAGTGTAAATTTCTTATTATGTTGTTCATGCATCATGATATGGCATCCTTTGAATTTGAATAGAATTGTGAATGCTTGGGCCGGAATGAATTTGATTACATTTAACATGAAATATACAGTATAACTAGAATTTAATTTGGATACTTATAATTGAAAAATGTGGATATGTGGAATTATATTTTGTATTGGACAACAGATCAATGAGCACGTCAAGATTGTCATTTCGCTAGACCGATTAAGTAAGCATGTTGATATTACAAAAGATTTCAAACATTTAGTGTAACATCCTCGATGTTAACGTTTTAGCTTAAGTTTAGCATGTTGCATGTTATGTATATAAAATTTAACTTATTTGGTGAATAACTCCTTATTTGTAATAATTTAGATGACGATTCTTTTATAAGAATTGCTTAGAAACATGCTCAAAATCATGTAAAATCATTATATTTTTCAAAACTCTTAAATGATAAATAATTATAAAAATGCCAATAACCTACGCTCTTAATTTTAGATCACATTGTTCCCATGATCTATTCGACACGAGATTTTATCCTATACTTATCTATCATAAATGAACCGTACATGTCAATTTAAAGCCCTTGGTAATAGTAGAAGTAACCCAATTTCCAAATCGACCTCATAACCTTTAATTTTAGTGTTTATCAAGTGAGGAAAGTTAATCGATAAATGTAGTCGAATATTTTTCTTCATGTGAGTGACTTTGATCACCCATCACATGAATCGAATGTGTGATATGAGGATCTCACCTTGATAAACCTTTTTCTTAAGCTTGAAGTTACCATGTTTTTGGAAATAATTAAGTTTCCTAAATCTTTTCAAATTCCATAAGTTGGACCTTTCAATTGACTCACTTCTCACCGTCAATCGCAACTCAAATTTTGACCATACTTTGGCCTTATATGACTACGAGATTATACAAAATTTGGACCCCAATTTATGATCCTACACCGTCAAATAATGATCACCCTAAAGCCAATCTCTGCAATTTGACACAACAAGTGGAATATCAGATTTAAACCTTTCCCATCATTGATAAACCACCAAAATTTTTTCCAATCGTTTGTCTATCATGACTATGTATTTTCTCCAATTTTGGACCCTCATCATCATGCATGGATCCTTAATCAAGATCAAGTTTGTTTTGCCCCACCTAGGTGTCCTATGTTCAAATCGAGATATACACCTTAAAGATCTCTTAAATCTTATCATTTTTATAGTTTTATATCCTTGATCAACAACTCTTAGAAGGCCCAAAAGCGAGAATACTCATATCAGTCTAATTAACCATTAATCAAGAACTTGACTCATAGCCAATGGAGGAGTCCAATCGATAAACTAATCCATATACTCATGAGGAAAAACTTAACCACTATCCGTAGTCAATTATTCCCTATCTAATGGGCATCTTATATCACAAAGATCATGGACCAAGTGAGAGATCTCATCATCTAAGTTATAACATGCAAAAAGTGGTAACTAGTTTCCTAATCCAAACTAAAGAGAGATAAACATAATATGAAGTTTGATTTCAATAAAGCGGGCCAGATGTTAATTATATTCCTACTATACATTAAACTAAAGAGAGATAAACAAAAATAGTTCACCACATGATTTCATCAATGGATTTGAGGAAAATATTCATCTTGGCTTTCTAATAAGAATAGTTTGAGCCGTCAAAGGGAGGTGGCCTGAAAATGGATAGGCTCTCGAAATTTGACATCTTATAGCTCTGGATCTTGCTTTAGGAGGTAAATCCCCAAAAACGCAACCTTGCTCTGATACCACTCGAAAGATGAGCTATCAATATCCTATATGAGGGTTGAATAAGAAAATACCAAATTCTTAAAAATAAAGCGGAACAAATAATCTGAATCATACAAAGTATTGAAACCTTGATTTCAAATAATTCATAGAACAACCTTAACCTAGTATTTTACGCAGGACAACCTTATATCACGATGTTTTTGAAATCAAACTTTTAAACCGGCAAGAGATAATGAAATAAATATAACATTTACTACAAAGAATGAAATAAAAAATTACCACATATGCACAAGCGGTTATAGTGGTTCGGTGCTTAAACCCACACCTACTCCACTCCCAGAATTACTACCATCGTAAATTTGGCTTTCACTATATCAAGTTTTTCATAGGTTCACCTTAACAACCTCTTACAGTTCTTATGATTTTCATGGGCTATCACAAACGAAACCTATTTGTGATTTTCACGGGCTATCACAAATCAACTCACATAGATTTTCGGGCTATCTCAGAAAATTCCAAATAAAAGAATGTAATTGACAATCTACTTATCTTCAAATGATGATTTGAAGATGTAGTCAAAGCTTGAAGCAGTGATCTTCTTTCTTAAGTGTTGATGAGGCAGTATATACTCAACCACAAAGAATATAGGGATCTAATGTATTTCAAGGAATATAAACCATAATGCTGCAGATTCAATTCTCTGTTTCTCAAGTAGAGTATAGATTGCTCTCTAATTGTATTTAAGATCAACTTGAGAAAGGGAATTAAATAAGCTAAATAAAAATTATAAATACCACACAAATAGCTTGATGATGACCTAAGCTTCTCTCTTACTTGTAGAAGATTTTTGAGTGAATTTCGTTGTAAAATAAAATGAGACAAGGTCCATATTTATAGCCAAATGATTTGAAAATTTGGTCAACATAAGAATAGGTTCAACTGGCCGGATTGCAATGATTTTGTTCCAAGGACTATCGGATTGCGCAGGATAAGATTTATCCAAGATTTGGCTGACCGAATTCCCTCGAAAATCTAAGAATTCTTTGCTAGAAATTGACCTAAACTTTCCTTGGGCTGGTTGAACTTCATGTTAGGCTGGCCGAACCCAAAGTTAGGCTGACCGAATTTGTAATAATTTTTCAAAATTTTAAATATGAAAACTTACCCAAACCTGAAGTTAGGTTAGCCGAAGTAAGTTGGGTTGGCCAAACCTAAAGTTAGGCTGGTCAAACTTCAGTGAACTTATACTGAAGTCAACCCATTTTAATCATTTTTAGAAAGCATCTAACCTAGGGTCTTTTTAGGGTCATTCCACTTGGTGGTTGGCCTATACGGAGATCTTCTAATCTTGATAAACTTGAAACCGAGCGACGTCTTTTATGTCTTGAGATGTTGAACCGATCTTGAGTCAATCTTTACGAGATGCCATAGACTGTTGTAGTGTACTTGTGATTTGACCGGTATCTTTGTCTACGAAATTTGATAACTTTATGTGCTATAAATATAAGCACTAACAATCTCTCCCTTTATCAATTTCATGTCAAAATACTTATACATCATAAACATCAGATCATACTATACATACACATCAAACAATCACAACTCATGATCTCAAAAATAAAATAAAATGAAGCTCTGGTTTAACTGTAGATTAACAATCCTCTGTACTCCACCTGTAGCTCACCCTGAGAAATATACTAAGTACTATGCCATCCAAATATATTCTCAAGTATATTCACAAGTATTCATAAGATATATATCTATGACTTTTCAATTCTTCACATGATTCAATTTTCTTCAGATTTCACATACATTCATAAAATCATTAGAAACATTAGTAGCATCATCAACATCATTATGCATGTATGTCATTTAGTTTGCTAATCTCTCCCTTTTTGTTACAAGTTAACAAGGAAAAATATCATAATAAAGGAACATAACATCATATAAAAAGTAGCAGACACTACATAAAACAGTGTATAAATACTGTATCAAGTTACACCAAACCATCAGAATATAAAGTTATTACCCAACAATAATAATCTCACTTCGACTCAGAATTAGATGGAGCAGGCATCGTAAGATCATTAATCCTCAAACTCCTACTACATCTATGAAAGTACTTTTTGATATACTTCAAATATATATATATATATATATATATATATATATATATATATGATATATATATATATATATATATATATATATATATATTAGTTTGGATCAATGATTCTTAAGATACTTGAAAAGCATTCACTTTATCTTCTAAGGCTGACAGTCTCTCATGAAATAGTAAGAACATGCTTGATCCATATCTTACATCAGTCCCCTCCACTTGGAAAAACTCGTCCTAAGTTTCATTCACAACACATGTTCAACTTTCTCGATTTTTCGACGGACTTGGTTCATGACACGTATAGTAGTCTACTACATTGATAGTCCTTGAGATCTCCATGTCATGTAGAAGATTAAGAACAAATAATGCATCATCACTGATTTTCTTAAGGATCAGAACAATGCTTATTTTCTTATTCACCAACTTGTTATATGTCATAGTCAGAAAATTTTTCTCACGTAAGTGAACTATCACATTAACATCCACTTGAAACACCTTTTGACACCAATGTTTATTAGCATTTTCCTTGTACTTGACATTAGACTTCTGTGCTAGTACAACACATGTACTCATGCTCCCCTTGACTTGACCCTTATGGATCAATTCCTTCGCTTGTGCCTGCAAGATCTTGCATTCTTTCTGATGATGCGTATAATTAAGCAAACTTGCCCCGGAGACAAGATCAATGTGGTTTTGTAGATCTTGTATGGGAGACAATTCCTTAGGAAGTTCATTAGACACAGTTGCCTTGAACTCCTGCAACACTGATTTCATTTTCTCTAGGATGTTCACGGGCTTCATATCCTTGTCTCTTTCAACTAATGTATCTACATCTCCTATCTCCGTAGGTTATTTGATGAAATCATGTTTGGTTACGAGACATTGCCCCTCCACTTTAGAAGTCTTGAGTTTGTTCCTCATTTCCATAGGGACCGCACATGCACCATTGATGAATATGGTAGCCTGTTGTGACTCTGTCTTGACCAGGTCGCCTCGTGCCAACAAACAATGGGATTGCTTTGCATAACCCCTCACCGATCAGCTACCTTACTGATAATTGCGGTATTGCTGGAACAATACCTTCTTATAATCACTGGGGAGGAATCGTGATCGAAGAAGGTGTCACATCCACCACCATGATCAGATAGACACCTTGTTATGTTAAGTATGTGAGAGTCGTAATTGCTCTCACTATGCAAAAGCACTAGATTTTAATTTAAAAGCAACCAACTTCACTTTCTTTTCTTACGATACGTTCATGTAATCAATATACCGTTCTACTTCATCTAACCAATCGATGAAGTCTTCTATACGCAATAAGCCTTTAAAACTAGGAAGTTCGGCCTTACCTAAATCGAGAGTCTCTTTCAGCACGATCTAGTCAATCGTCTCCATAGCCCAACCGTCTGGCAACGATACCATCGACGTCCTCGTCGCTGGAGCTCAACTCATCTGGGATAGCCCTACGAATTGCCTCCTGAAGTGTTTTACAGAAAACGGGGTTGTATCGTACAACAATGATGAGTGGCTGAGAGTTGCCTTGGGCTTTGGGTGGAATCAACGCATCCACAGTACGGTCGATGGTTGCTTGCAGCCCTTGCACGGTCAACTGACTCTCCCGGCAGAAAGCTTCTATTCTTTTCGATATATGATGAATCCTTATATCACCGTCCACGAAATTTTTTATATCCTATCGTTAGTTGCCATCGGCTCGAGGGGAGTCATCACTCTATTACCAATTGATTTAGGGAAGGACATGATGAGGTTGATCATCGTCTTCCTCGATCGATAATTACCTTAAATTTACGAGGCACTCTTGAATCCACGAGAGGTTTTTCAAATCCATGAGAGAAAATAAGAATTTTCTAAGAAGTTCATTGATTGAATGAATGATAAAAATGAGTTTAACACCCTTTAAATAACCCTAAACAAACCTTAAACACTTAGGTCTTGGTATCGATTCCCTAGCAGGGGTGGCTAACAGTGAAGTGTGAATTGACAGTGGGGTGTACTAACAAGCTAAACCCACCCCCCCCCCCACCCCCAAAAAAAAAAAAAAAAACCTTAAAGACATAATTAAAGAGTCCTAATCAAACTAGAAAACAAATTTAGAAAA
Organism: Magnolia officinalis; assembly: GCA_021015155.1. Lineage (NCBI taxonomy): Eukaryota > Viridiplantae > Streptophyta > Magnoliopsida > Magnoliales > Magnoliaceae > Magnolia > Magnolia officinalis. The sequence goes on along the minus strand of JAJHSJ010000143.1, from coordinate 41,891 downwards.
TCACACAAATTTTTCACACCCATCAACTGAATGAGTCGACAGGTCAAAACAACAAAAAAGTGTCGAAAGATTTAAATCGAAAATTCTATGAGTTTTGACCTGTTGACTTGATTTGTCAACCTATGGAACTGGATTTCGACCTGTTGTCAAAATCTGTCGACATGTCTTAATTGACAGAAATCAACCAACAAGCAATCTGGAATTTTAGGCTGAATTTCGACCGGTCAACCAGATCTGTCAACCGGTCAAATTATGCTGAATTTTGTCGAAGTTTACTTGAGCTTCTTTTGATCCATGTGCATTAGGAAAGTGCTCTATCCATGTTCTATATCAGTAATCCATCCCAACTCTTTATAATCTGTGGTCCTTGCCTCAATTATTTTTATTTTTATTATTATAACAAGTCCCACAGAGCCTTTTTATTATTATTATAACAAGTCCCACAGAGCCTTTTGTTACATGGGCTCATTAACAACCTCATTTGTGTGGGACATGCAGGTCACCTGACATGAAATGACTAAAATATCAAAGAAAAAAAAAAAAAAAACATAAAAACAAACCACGGTCAAGGAACAACACATTTTCCTCCGAAATCTGAAGCCACCCTTTATCCAATTGCCCGAGTACAAGGCCAAATGATACTTGCGATATTTGTAAAAGAAGCGTACAAGTGGGCCGTTTTTAGTACTCCAAATTAAGGGCAGTAGATGGGCTAGACTTGCCAGCTCAAACCGAGTCGAGCCGCTTCTGATCAGGTTTGGGCTGAGCCTCCAGGCGAGCAGATTCTAGAAAAGCCCTCAGACAAAGGGCTGTCAATGGGCTGGGCCTGGGTTTGTCTTTGGCCCTAGGCTATTTAAAAATCCTATTTTGCCTAGCTCAAGCTTAGCGCATTGACAGTCATATTTACGCTTAGGCTTGATGATTAAATAGGCTAGAAAAGGGTTTTATTGTCAAAACAGGCCCAACAAGTAGGTTATCAATGGGCTGGGCCTGGTTTTATTTTCAAATTTTCAGTGGCTCTCATCTATAGTTGAGTGGGGGCTACTGTGTTTATATATTCCATCCAATCCATTCATCCAATGGGACCACCAAAATGAAAAGACATTTCAAAAATAATTTTAATCAAACTCAGGTGGGCCACACAACTTTTATACATGATTCCATACAGTTTCCTATGGTGAGGCCCACATGAGTTTTGGATCCGTGTAATATTCAGCATCAGGTCCAGGAATTAGGTGTGACACCTGATGGACGGTGTGGATCACATGAAAATAAAATCATTTGAGTATGTAATGGCTCAAGATGGACTTATATATGGGGAGAATTAGTCTCATCCAAGTATTAAAATCATGGAGGAAATACTTAATAACTTGGACATTAAAATATCATTTTATTTAATAGAGAATGTGATTGCTAGATATTGAAATTATAGAAACATACATAATCATCTCTAATACATAATTACCCGTTAATAAAAGAGCACACAGTAGGCAGATAAACTGTCACATTTCTTTCCGTTTACATTTCAGATACAAGCAGCTTTTATGAAAAAAAAAAAAAAAAAAAAAAACACAAGCCCATTCAATCCACTGTGCACGCTGTTGCATCAGATTTTTAAAATTCATCGGTCAGATCACGCTTTGAAAAAAGGAAGACAAATTAGACTTGATTCCATTTCTTCCCACTCCAAACCATCCCACCATTTTTTCGCACCTCTGATCTCCTTTAGAGGATTATTGGCGCTTTGGAGACCGATTGGGAGCTTCTTTAGCTGTGGGCAACCATACACCTCCAACTTTTCCAAGGAAGGGAAAGCCGATGCATGATTACAAATGCTTGTTAATTTAGGTAGGCTATGGAGAAAAGACTTTTCAAGAATCTTAGGCATGCCTCTCTGACCGGAATCCTGACATCACTTGTACCTATTACTTCTTCCACTCCTTCGCACCCTGTATGGTGATTTCTTCAAGATTTTGAAGTTGTAGAATCCATGTAACACTCTTCAGTTTGCGGCAAGCACAAATATTTATGAGGCGAAGGTTTTGCATGCATCCCCCAACTCGAATGATATTCAAGTTAGGAAGTTCCCAAAGGCTGAGTGACTCTAAGCTCGAAACCGAATGATCATCTTCTTTCTCCACATCCCAACCGACCATCATCTCTTCCATCTCTCTGCAACGTTCAATTTGAAGACGTCTGATACTCCTCATTGCCCTGAAAGACGATGATAATAGGGTGGAGGTTGTCATGCCTTCGCAGAATTCGATAGATAGAGCACGTGTCAGGTTCGGCAACTTGTGAGAATCAAGATACCTTTTAAGATCATCTACAGTTTTTATAGTGATTTCAAGATGGCTCAACCGTTTCAACCCTTCCATCTCTGTTAAAGAAAACCAACCACTCTCTTCTGTTACTTCCCTATAACTGATCGCACTGTTCAACAGTTTCAGCACCTTCAACCTAGAAAGCCTCGATATTGCCTCACGAGGGATTCTGTCAAGTTTATTACAGCTATTCAAATTCAGGTGCTTCAGCTTCGTCAGACATCCTATCTCTTCAGGCAAATTTTCTATCTGATTACACGACAGATTGAGATATCTCAACTCAACCAAGTTACCTATTCCAGCTGGGATTTCTTTTATACCAGAAAATGACAAATCCAACACTCTTAGATGAGGCATGAATTGAAAAAATTCATTGGTCATCTTTTCAAACCAATTGTTTTGGAGCATCAAGGTTAAGAGGTCGGGGCAGTTAGGCGTCTCTGTTATTTCTATAATGTCGTTCTGCATTAGAGATATCCTGTTTGCCTCTGTCCACCTCTCAATGGCTGGTGCCTCCCTCAATCCAACTCCCGCTTTAACCAGAAACTTGTTCTTCTTCTTCCCACATTCAGAAGATATCCATAAAGCCAGGTCACGTATCACGTCGTGCATCTTCACCATTGTTTTCTCATTAAAACCACTCTCCAACAAGCATGCGGATTTTAGGGTTCCGATGATGTCATGGCCCTTGTTTCGAGCACTATCAAGATCATCATCCCATTCATCTAAGAATCCTTCCCCAATCCAGTAATCTATAAGCCTTTCATTGCTGATGTCGTAGTCCTCCGGAAACAGGGAACAGTAGAGGAAGCAGGATTTGATAATGTCGTCACGAAGACTATCATAACTGAATTTCAGACAGAAAAGACTTCTGTTTCCGTACCTGATATGTCAGCCGGCCGTGACGCTTTCAGAGCTGTTATTGCATGCTCCCACTGCTTGGGTGTCTTCTTGCTCGCCATGGCCCTCCCGATTGTGATGAGCGCAAGGGGTAGACCACAGCATTCTTCCGCAACCAGCTTAGCAAGGCCCAGAATCTGGATAAGAATTCATGGCCTCTTCACCAACCTTCTCACGGAACAGATCCCATGCTTCCTTCCTCGCGAGACATTCGACTTTGACCTTCTTGTCAGCATCCATGTGGCCACACACATCCTCAGATCGTGTCGTGAAAACAACCTTGCTCTTGTTTTGACTGCTTGGATGAGGAATTCCGATCATCTCCAGATCTAGCCGCTGCCATATATCGTCTAGCAGTAGCGTGAATTTCATATCTCTCAAGGCCTTGTAAATGTCGGTTGCCCTTCTCTCATTGCTTGTATTTTCTTGCCAGGACAAACCTAGCCTACTTCCGATGTCATTTTGAATCCTTGCTACATTTACTTCTTTAGACACCACCACCCAAATCACCACATTGAAACCATGGGTTGTTTGATTGTTAATCTTTTTAAGAGTGTCGTCTTCCCCACACCGCCCATTCCATATATCCCCACGACTCCCACACTATCTTCCATGAGGCAGCCACGAACCTTCTCTAACATCAAGTCCATGCCTAGAGCTGAAGTGCTAGGCTGCTCTTCCACAACATCTGGGGGCGGTTTCTCCGCCACTACATCGAAGGAATCACCTGTTCTCTTCAACTCAGTTACATCTGTCAGCTTCTCTGCCGCCCTCTTGCTGAGCTTGTAGCCCGACCAACAATTCGGACGACAGTTACCAAGACACCTCCTCATTTGCTGATAAGCTTCTTCCATCCCATTCACTTCTCGTTCGATGGCTTCTACGCTTTCTTGCCACCGTTTGACATGGCTCTTGCCTACCAGCAGCTGCCTTTCTGCAATATCAACCTTTGTCTTCACGTCGTCCCTTACACGTATCAATTCGTTCATGGCATTCTTCATGGAGTCGATGTTTACTCGGAGCTTGACGGCATATCGTATGCGTTGAGTGATGGGATCCAACAGGCGAGAAACGATGTCGATGACTGGGCTGATGAAATCCATGGCCTCGGAGCACAGAATGATATTGGTAAGAAGTTTAGAAGAAGAAAATGAGATGAGAGTTACAAATGCTCTATCAAGATCACAGAATGAGATTGTAGGAAGTATAGAAGAGGAGGAGATGTGTAAATGAACTCTATTAAGAGTGCTGCTAGGGCCTTCTTACACATGCACAAGAGACACACGGCTAAAACATAGTCAAATCGTGATTTCAGATGATGCCATAGTCCAAAATTTACTTGGATCCTGTCCATTGGATTGGCGGCCATCAAAATGGATGGTTACGCTGAAAAATAGTCAATAGTATCCGTTAATTATCGTTTATATCATTAGCGGATATGCCCATCTCCCGTGAGGTCAACAATTTAGACGGTCTGGATTGATTTTTACGTCTGTCACGTGTGCAGTGCCTGTATGTGCGTGTATACCACATCCTTGTACCCTTTCAGCTATCCTTTAACTCCACAATATCATGGAAATCAGTGGAAGCTTATATGATGAATAATCGGTACCGTCCACATGCTGACCTCTGCCTTGGATGGCCCACAGTTCAAAAAAACCACAGGAACATGACATCCTAACCATCGGTGGTAGATATCAATGTAACTACGGTCCAGATTTAGTATTTACCTTGTCCAGCTGGAGCACACTAGTTTTCATTTGTAAATTGGGTTGGGACGGCACAATACTTAGTAGAAATATTGATAGAGAGTGACTGGATGACGGCAATAGTAGGCCTACACAGGACGCGGATTGCGTCCTATCCCCACCGGACGGTAATCTGTCCGGGCAGGGCTCTGTGGGGTCCACTGTGTTGTAAGTGTTTTATCCACGCCGTTGAACACTTTTTTTTCGATAATTTTAATATATGAACCAAAAAATGAGGCATGTCCAAGGCTTAAGTGGACCACAAAGTGAAGATTGAACGTCCACCATTAAAATCTTCTTGGGAGCTGGAGAAGTTTCGGATCGAGCTGATATTTGTGTTTTCACTTCATCCACGTCTAAATGACCTTACGAATACGTTGTATGGTAAAAAACAAACATCATGTTGGCCCATAGAAAGGTTGCAACGGTGGGTGTCATTATTAGTGCAACTTCCTTTGGTGTGGTCCACTTAAGTCTTGGACCTGCCTCAATTTTTGGCTCACTTACTAAAATTATCAAAAAAAAGCGTTTAACGGCATGGATAAAACACTTACAACATGGTGAGCCCCACAGAGCCCTGCCTGGACAGATTACCGTCCAGGCGGGAGTAGGATGCAATCCGCGTCCGGCCTGCACAATACCTTGTAGAAATATTGATAAAGTGACGGGATGACGGCAATATAAAAAACAAGTGGCCGGCACAATGCTTGTATAAATATTGATAGAGTGACTGGATCATCGACAATAATAATAATAAAAAAAGCAGGTGGGCTAGCGTAGAAATATTGATAAAGAGTGATTGGATGACGGCAATAAATAAATAAATAAATAATTTAAATAATAATAAAAAACAGGTGGGCCGGCTCAATAATCCATAGAATTATTAATAGAGAGTGACTGGATGACCGCAATAAAAAACAGGTGGCGGCACAAGAGTGATTGGATGGCTGCAATAAAAAAACAGGTGGGCCGGCATATTACTTCATAGAAATATTGATAGAGAGTGACTGGATGACCAAAATAAAAAAAACAAGTGGACAGGCACAATAATTCAAGAGAAAAATTTATACTTTGGTAGGTTATAATCTTCCATACTCATGAACACATAATAAATAATATATGCTATGGGTACAATTGAGCTAACCTAATGTATAAGACATGTGGCAACAAACTATCATAGAAAACTCCCTAAGTGAGCCAAATAAGAAGGCTCAGTGAACAAGATAGAACAATTTGGAAATAAGATTCATCAACAAACCTACAAACTTCAAGTATCGACCTCAAGGTCAGATGCTGTCCTCGACTACTGACCTCAAGGTCGGATGGTGATCTTGACCTCGGAGGCCGACCTCGGGCTAATAACAGAAAACCTTCGTAATGTATCCTGCACCATATATGAACAAGACTCTCCCAAGCGAATTCTTAGTCGGGGATCATGCTAATCGAGGCATAATCGGAGAAATATTTGATAATAGATTTCAATCTCAATACGGGTCTTCCAGCATATCTTATAGATCTACTCAGATACAAAATAGAGAACACCTATAAATACATCAACCACTTCAAAGAAAATGTACGCACAACTATCCCGATTCTACCACGCCTACTGTGGGTCCATATATCTGACTTATGCATCAGAGGGTCCCCGGCCACAACTGGTGCCCCTAGTGTCTCATTATCCCATTGTTCTCCATTAATTTATAGGTACCTAATGGCTCACGGGAGGTGGAATATGATCGATCAGATTTGAGCAACAACGGTTTGGCGCGTTTGTGTAAACGACATGATGAAAGCTATTCAGAAGTTCCCCTCACGTTAAGGAAATCCATCCACACAGAGTAATGAAATTGAACGTCTACCTTTTTGAACGTTTTGTGGGCCATAGAAGTTGTAGATCAACATGATATTTATGTTTTCCCTTCATCTAGGTCTGTGTGACCTTATGAGTGGTACATATGACAAATAAACATCATGGTGGGTCCTAAAAAGGCTTAAAAATTGAGAGAGAGAGAGAGAGAGAGAGAGAGAGAGAGAGAGAGAGAGAGGAGAGAGATGAGAGAGAGAGAGAGAGAGAGAGAGAGAGAGAAGAGAGAGAGAGAGAGAGAGAGTGATCGAAATTTCACATTTAAATAAAGGAGTGATTTGAGGAGTTGGTTTCTAAATAGTTAGGGATTTTTTTTTTCTCAAGTGGGAGAATAGGAAATGACTTGGTGAGAGAATCCTATATAACATTTTGAATAACTGAAAGGGTAATCTTGTCATTTTAAAATTTTGACAGGAAATAGAAAATGACTTGGCGAGAGACGTCTATGGCTTACCAAATGGTCTAAATTACCAAAATCACTGAAAATAGCATTTTTGGGTGACAAGTTATGAAACTAAGTTTTACCCAACGCACCCTTAGTCCTATCGATTATTCTATGCTGCTCAATAGGTCCAACGCACATTCCATGGCCCACCAAGAAAACATCATGCTAACGTGAAGAATATTAATCACCTGATCAATGGCCTTAGATACAAACGGTCAATTTGATCTGCCTATTTGTTAAGGGCTATCATCAATTTCTTAAGATTGTAAAAAATCACTTTGTTAGGGGAGCTTATCATCTATACAAAAAAAGGATGGCTACAAAAAAAAGAGGCTAAATCAAGCATGGACTGGATTGTTGATGTAGAGCGGGTCACGGACAGTTTCATGGCCAAGATGGATCAGAAAGGCCCAGTCGACGACAGAAGTGATCCGGACCGTCGGACCTTAGATCGGGCGTATCTCGCAATCCGGAATGAGTTATCTGACGTAAAATATATGATTTTGGGGGTAGAACGAGCTACTTTAGCCACCAACCCGCTATGCAGGGTTTGAGACGCTCGGAATTGCGAAAAAACCCCTGGATCGATGGTGTTTCCCTGCTTTAATTTCATTTTTACTATAAATAGTAAGTTTTAGTTTCATTATAACTCTTCATCCGTTGGGCTTTAGGAGTTGCGCCCAATGTGAAAAGTGCTTAGAATAATTAGGAGAACATTTTGGTGAAGCCAAATAGAACACTTACTATTTTTAGCGAAAACCTTGCGCACTAGTAGACATCATGACCGTCTATAAATAGTAAGTTTACTATTTATAGTAAGTAAGTCGCGAATTCTAGGAGTTTTAGTTGTAGTTTGATTCTGATTTCTTTCCTATTGCTTGGTATCCCTATTTAAAGGGTTGAGAACTCATTTTTATTCATCAATTAATCAATTTTGAATTTATTAGAATTTATTTCTATTTTCTGTGTTCTTTCCTCGTGGATTCGAGAAGTCTCTGTGAGGAGTCCAGAGAGGCTTCGTGGATTCGATGGAGTATTTATCCTCATCACGTTCATCCCTGCGTCAATTGGTATCAGAGCGAGGATTCCCCTCGGGCCGATGGCAAACAATGAAGGTATGAATCAAGATCCCGTGGACGGTGATCAAGGGATTCGTTATCTTTCGGAAAGAATGAAAGCTTTCCACCGGGAGAGTCAGTTGATCATGCCCCGAGCCCTAGGCGATGCTCCACCACGTATGGTTGTTCCACCACCCATGGTTGCTGTACGACACAACCCCGATTTTCGTAGAGCACTACCAATGACAAACCGTAGGGCTACGCCAGATGATTCAAGTTCTAGCGACGAGGACCTTAATGAGGGTTTTTTCCCCAACGACCAATCCATGAAAGCGATCAACAAGATCGTGCTGAAAGAGGACTATCGAGGTAAGGCTTGAACTTCCTAGTTTTAATGGTTTATTACGTATAAAAGATTCCTCGATTGGCTAGCCGAAGTAGAGAGATATTTTGATTATATGGACGTGCCAGATCTAAAAGGGTAAAATTGTAGCGTTTAAATTAAAATCTGGTGCTTCTGCATGGTGGGAACAATTACAACTCTCACGAGCCCGCCAGAACAAAACGCCCATCTCATCATGACCACAGATGAGACGTCTTCTTCGATCATGATTTCTCTCCAGTGATTATGAGCAGATACTGTTCTAGCAATATCAAAATTACCGACAAGGAAATCGAACCATCACAGATTACACTAAAGAATTCTAACAGTTGGCTACACGAAACGATCTGTTAGAATCTGAGTCACAGAAAGTGGCACGATTTATAGGTGGGTTGCAGCCGACAATTCAGGACCGAGTTCAGATGTACCCAGTCGGGACCGTGGATGAAGCAGTTCAATTGGCAGGTAGAACAGAAACGCAACTTGCAAGAGTTCCTGCTCGTCCCTATCCTTCAACTCGACCCCCCATGACGGGTCCCACGCAGGATCCAGTATTGGTACGAGAAAAAGATCCAGTAGGAGAACGTCCTCAATCTCCTATAACCGCAAACCGTGATACGGGAAGCCACTCACCAGACTTCAACGTGCAGCACCCACAATAGTGGGCCCGAGTAGGGTTCCAAATCCTTATGCTCGGCCAAGGTCGAACAATTGTTATCGTTGTGGCCAGCCAGGCCATTTATCAAGCACCTGTCCTCAACATCCCGCAGCACACTTGACTATAAACGAAGGGAGCACTGAAGATGAGGCCGCAGAAGAAGGTCATGGTTATGATGAACATGAGTAAGCCACTGAAGAAATAGCAGGTGGCGATGAAATGACGGGCAAGGATTGTGGCGAATTTCTAGTTGTGAGGCGATTACTTTTATACCTCATAAAGGAATTACATCCACAACGATACAATATATTTCATACTCGATGCACTGTCAACGGAAAGGTCTGTGATGTGATCATAGACAGTGGTAGTAGCGAGAACATCATCTCAAGAGTGATGGTGGACAAGTTGCGGCTACCAACTATGAAACATCCTTCCTCGTACTCAATTGGCTGGAAAAAAGGTGAATGAAACCAAGATAACTGAACAATGCACTATCTCATTTTTAATTGGTAAAAATTATAAGGATCAGATACTTTGTGACGTGGTTGACATGGAAGCTTGCCACATGCTACTCGGTCGACCCTGGCAGTTGGACCGTGATGCGACCCATCGGGGACGAGACAATGTCTACGTATTCGTCAAGGATAGTTGAAAAATAATCATTGCCCCTATGACACTAGAGAACCACCCTGATGCTTCTAAAGTGGAGGGGAGTTCCCTCTTGACCATTTGGGATTTCATGGAGGAATCCAAAGAAACCGGCGAGGTATAAGCCGCAGTGGTGAAGGGCGAGCAAGTGGAACCCTCAAACATTCCTCCAAGTTTAAGACTGTTGCTAAACGAATTCAAAGAAGTCTGGCCTAAGGATTTACCTGATGGATTGCCCCCCATGAGGGACATCTAACATCACATAGACTTCGTCCGTGGGGCTAGCTTGCCCAACTGCCCTCATTATCGGATGAGTCCGAAGGAGTGTGAGATACTTTAGGGGCAAATGGAGGAATTGATCCGTAAGGGTCTCTTGAGAGAGAGCATGAGCCCATGTGTCGTACCAACATTATTAGCGCAAAAAAAAGAAGATAGAAGCTGACGCATGTGTGTCGACAGCCGTGCAATCAACAAAATTACCATCAAATATCGGTTCCCAATACCACGATTGGACGACATGCTTGATATGCTAGAAGGGGCTAAGGTGTTCTCTAAACTAGATCTAAGGAGCGGGTACCATCAGATTCGTATCCAACCCGGTTATGAGTGGAAAACGACATTTAAGACCAATGAAGGGTTGTATGAGTGGCTGGTCATGCCCTTCGGCCTATCGAACACACCAAGTACTTTTATGCGTTTGATGAATCAAGTGCTAAAACCGTTTACTAGCCGATTTGTGGTAGTATATTTTGATGACATATTGATATATAGTCAGGATGAGGCGGAGCACAGGAAACATCTCAAGCAGGTGCTGCAGGTCCTACAAATTAACAAGTTGTACCTCAACTTGAAGAAGTGTAGTTTTTTAATTGACAACCTTTTGTTTATAGGGTTTGTTGTAATGTCTACAGGCATTCGTGTGGACAATGAAAAGGTGCAGATATTAGGGAATGACCGATCCCGACGAACATTCATGAGGTGAGGAGTTTTCACGGGTTGGCGACTTTTTATCGTCGATTTGTGCCAGATTTTAGCACCATAGTCGCGCCTATAACAGATTGCATGAAAAAAGGACCATTCCAGTGGACCGATAAAGCTGACAAGAGCTTTCATGAGATCAAACATCGTTTGTCTACAACACCGGTCTTCGTGCTTCCTAATTTCGACAAATTGTTTGAGGTCGAGTGTGACGCTTCATACGTCAAAATTGGGGGAGTATTATCGCAGGAAGGCAGGCCGGTAGCCTTATACAGTGAGAAGCTTAGTGAAGCCCGAAAGAAGTGGTCGACTTATGAGCTTAAGTTGTACGCAGTTGTTCAGGCACTACGACATTGGCGGCATTATCTGATTCAAAGAGAGTTTGTTCTTTACACTGACTATCAAGCATTAAAGTTTATTAATAGTCAGACTAACGTGAATCGTGTGCATGCTAGATGGGTTGTGTTTTTACAGGAATTCACATTCGTTCTGAAACAAGTCAGGGCAGCAGAACAAGGTGGCCGATGCACTTAGCCGTCGTGCATCACTATTTGTTACGGTGAGTAACAAGGTGGTCGGCTTCGACTGTCTCAAGGAGTTGTATGCCGAGGATGAGGATTTCAAAGATTCTTGGGTGAAGTGCCAAGAAAGTCACCCCAGTGACCTTCATATACAAAACGATTTTCTCTTCAAAGGGAATCGATTGTGCATCCCCAAAGTTCTCTGAGGGAGCAGATTATTCAGGAGCTACATGAAGGTGGCCTCGGTGGACACCTTGGGCGAGACAAGACACGAGCTCTTGTGGAAGAACGGTATTACAGGCTGCAATTAGTACGTGATGTGGGAAAAGCCGTACAACGTTGTCATGTTTGTCAGACCTCCAAGGGGCAATCTCAGAATACGGGCCTCTACACCCCGTTATCTGTGCCTGACGGTCCTTGGGAGGATTTATCAATGGACTTCGTGCTTGGTCTCCTACGAATACAACACGGCATGGATTTGGTGTTCGTGGTGGTAGATCGTTTCTCTAAGATGACGCACTTTATCCCATGCAAGAAGACCCTCGATGCAACACACGTGACTAATCTATTCTTCAGGGAGGTCGTACGACTACACGGGGTCCCCAAGACCATTACTTCTGATCGTGACACGAAGTTCATTAGCCACTTTTGGCGAACTTTGTGGACTCGATTTGATACACGACTTCAATTCAGTAGTGCTTACCACCCACAGACTGATGGGCAAACCGAAGTTGTGAATCGCACGTTGGGAAACCTTCATCGCTGTATTTCAGGACAAAAATTGAAGCAGTGAGATTTGACCTTGTCTCAAGCAGAGTTCGCATTCAACAACATGGTGAACCGCTCGACTGAGAAATCACCATTCTAGATTATCTACGGACGAGTGCCTCGCCATATACTTGACTTAGTCCCTCTGCCCAAGCACCCAGGTACGAGCATTGCAGCAGAACATATGGCGGACAAGATCATGGGCATCCATACGGAAGTGCGGACCAAGCTACATGCCTTGAACGAGAAGTATAAAGAACAAGCGGACAAGCACCGGCGACAAAAGGTATTCGAGGTGGGCGATCGGGTTATGGTCCATCTGCGCAAAGAGAGATTTTTGACCGGGACGTACAACAAGTTGAAAAATAAGAAGATTGGACCCATCCCAATCATTCAAAAGATCAATGACAACGCTTATGTTGTTGATCTTCCAGATGACATGGCAATCTCACGGACTTTCAATGTCACGGACCTGACCGAGTATTATGAACTAGAGCAGGATGAGAACTCGAGAACGAGTTCTTTTGAAGTGGAGGAGACTGATGTAGAGCGGGTCGCGGACAATTTCATGGCTAAGATGGATCAGAAAAGGCGCGGTTGACGACAGAAGTGATCCGGATCGTCGGACCTTAGATCGGGCGTATCTCGCAATCTAGAATGAGTTATCTGATATAAAATATATGATTTTGGGGTAGAACGAGCTACTTTAGCCAACCAACCCAGCTACGCAGGGTTGCGACACTTGAAATTGCGAAAAACCCCTGGATCGATGGTCGTTTCCCTGCTTTAATTTCATTTTTACTATAAATAGTAAGTTTTAGTTTGATATTAACTCTTCATCCGTTGGGCTTTAGGAGTTGCGCCCAACGTGAAAAGAGCTTAGAATAATTAGGAGAATAGTTTGGTGAAGCCAAATAGGACACTTACTATTTTTGGCCGGAAACCTTGCGCACTAGTAGACATCACGACCGTCTATAAATAGTAAGTTTACTATTTATAGTAAGTTGCGAATTCTAGGAGTTTTAGTTGTAGTTTGATTCTAATTTCTTTCCTATTGCTTGGTATCCCTATTTAAAGGGTTGAGAACTCGTTTTTATTCATCAATTAATCAGTTTCAAATTTATTAGAATTTATTTTTATTTTCGTGTTCTTTTCTCGTGGATTCGAGAAGTCTCTGTGAGGAGTCCAGAGAAGCTCCGTGGATTCAGAGTATTTATCCTCATCACGTTCATCCCTGTGTCAATTGTCCAATGCAATTTTTGCACGATGGCATATGAAATGTGTTTTAAACCTAATGGACGGTTCAGATCGATCAACTTTTAATCATCCAAACTGGTGGCCCAGGTCACTGAATAAGGTTTGGTACGTACACATGTCGATCCTTGTATTAGCCAATTCAAGTGGAGTTTCCCTCACCAAATTTGTGAGATTCCATCGGATCGACGGTCAAAAATCTATTTTATTTCCGTTTTTACTATTTATAATAAGTTTTACTTTGATCAAAACTTTTGATCCATTGAGTTTTATGAGTCATGCCCAACAATATGAAAAGGGCTTAGAAAAATTAGGGGAATAACTCGGTTATGCCAAGTTGGACACTTATACTTTTTAGTCGAAAACCATGAAGTCTAGTGGAAATCAAGATTGTTTATAAATAGTAAGTTTACTGATTATGGGCTTGGCTCTTCCCACCCCATTAAGGATTTCCTAGGGCCAGCCGGCCCTCTGACCCCTTCTCAGCCTTCTCCTTTCTGCTGCAAGACGTTCTGGACTTTATCTTTCAAGGTGGTTTCACCATCTCTACGGACAACGATGGTTGTTTTTGGCCACTCGACCCATCAGGTAAGTTTTCTTTAAAGTCTGCGTGGAACAAGTGCAGGACTGTGTACCCTGCTAGGAGTTGGTCTATTTGGGTTTGGCATGGGAAATTACCCCTGAAGATGGCGACATTTTTGTAGAGATTGCTGCAGAACGCAATGGCTGTGGACGTTTGGATCCAAGAGAAAGGTATCCCCATGGCGTCTAAGTGCGTTTGCTGCTTGGAGGGTAATGTTCAGCGCCCAGATGCATAATCCATTAGCCACCTATTCCTTTATGGCCAGCTAGCTCAACAAATCTGGTCCCATTTTGGTGTTTTGTTTGGAATCTCCTTCATGCAAGACCATTCGATAGCCGATAGACTAAGGCAATGGTGGATCGCGTCATCCATTGGTGGCTTCCCTATTGCTATTTGTAGAATCCTCCCTAGTGTGATTTTTTGGGAAATCTAGCGTGTTAGAAACACGGCCAGCTGGCAAGGTTAGAAGACTGCTTGTCTAATATAAAATGGAGGTTGAAGTCGATGTTTGAAATTGAGGACAGGGCCATGCCTAATCCCCATGGTTGGCTCCAACTGTGGGCCGATCTGGGATTACTAGTTACTTCCTAGAAGCAAGATCACTTGTAAGTCATTAGATGGGTTAGACCTGCCCCCAACTGGGTTAAGCTAAATACTGACGGCTCAGCTAGAGGCAACCCAGGCAGGTCGGGTGGTGGAGGTATTGCGAGAGATGACGGAGGGGATTTTCTGTTCGCCTTCATGGCAGGTTATGGTAGGGGTGCACATTTAACCGGTAGAACCGTGGAACTGGATCAGAATCGACCAAATGGTCCGGTTTGGTCCGGTTCTAGAGTGCACCGATTCCGGTTCCAAAAATCAAAGAACCGGTTACATTGGTTCGGTTCTCGGTTTGGGGGTATGTAGAACCGATCGAACCGTGAACCAATCCGTAGAACCAAACCGTGGATCCGATCCGTAGAACTGAACCGTGGGACCAAACCTGGAACCGAACTTGGAACCGAATCAAGAACCCTTTGTTGTTTCCATATTTGACTCATGATTTATGGTTTATAATGCACAATTTAATTATTTTCATAAATGTATTTTTGTACACCTTATACAATATCTAAACCATTCATCAAATGGACCACAATATGGATGGACATGGGCTTGCAATTGGGCTGGATTATAAAAAGCCTAGAACCATGGAACCGATCCGGAACCGAACCGGTTTTAACGGTTCGGTTCCGGTTCGGTTCTAGGGTGCCAACAGTCCAGTTCCGATTCCAAATATCCTAGAACCGTTGGGAATGGTTCGGTTTCGGTTTCACCCCAGAACCGGACCAAACCGACCCGTGTGCACCCCTAGGTTATGGGCTTGGCTCCAACAACAAAGCGGAATTGAGAGTGGTGTATGACGACCTCTTGTTGTTGCTCAACAAAGGGATAACCCAGCTAGAGATTGAATGTGACTCCAAATTCATCATCGACATTCTTTCGGGTAGATCTACCTCTTCTTGGCAACGGATACCTTGGGTTAACAGAATTGGAAATCTCATGGCTAGAGGAAACCTCTCTCTCAAGCTCATTAAGAGAGAGGGGAATGGTCCAGCGGACAGAATGGCCCGTATGGGGAGTAAGTCTCAATCTCCACTCCTTTTTGAAAATGTTAAAGATCTCCTGGCTCTTATTCGGGTCTAGTCTTCCTGGACAGAGTTGGGCTGGGCTCCCCGATGGGCCACTAGGTCACTCTGCTTTTTATATAGGGGTAGTCGTCTCTTGTCTTTGTATAGCCTCCAGTTTTTTATGCTGTTGTGGGGTTCCCGAATATGCTCTTGATGGCTGTATAGCATCTTTGCCATTAAAATGAATAGATTTCTTTCCTTTAATTTTTTATTTTTATTTTTATTTTTTAAACCCTCTCCGATAGTTCAGATAAGCTCAGTGTTGGACCTCGTCCCGTCCACCCCTGCGTCATAATGTCCTAAGGGTGCGTATCCATTTTTGTGTTAGCCCATTGAAATGGAGTTGCCAATCTTGAAAGTGGACTGTCCTTAATTGGTAACCGGTAGATCCAACAGCCTATATTTCAGCAAACATGTGTCCACTAATCAGAAGTTACGGATTGTTTTAACAATCTGATATGGGGAATGTGGTCCAAGAATAGTGTACTATCTAAGAATTTAGTTGGTTTAGCATGAGTTAACGTCTGCCTTATGTACAATTTCCAAGCGAGTGCGTATCAAGCATCATATGCAGCCGGTATCAAATAACCCTCCATTTCCTGAGCGTCACAACTCGTGCGGACAGTGGGATGGACTTATCTGCGACCTGGATCCAGCGGTGTGGGTGAGACCCTGACTGTGGGGCCCACCTTGATGTATGTGTTGTATATCTATGCTGTCTTTCCATTTTTTTGAGATAGAGCGAATTAGGTGAGACCCCGGCCTTACCTAAGGCAGTGCGGCCCTTACAGTGAAGTTATTGTGGGGCTCACCTTGATGTATTTATTACGTATCCACGCCGCACATCCGCTTTTCCATATCATTTTAGGGCATTTATCCAAAAATGAAACAGATCCAATTATCAGGTGGACCATAGCATAAGAAATAGTGGTGATCATCATTAATGGACCACCAATGTTTTGGATCAAGCTTATATATATATATATATATATATATATATATATATATATATATATATATATATATATATATATATATATATATATATATATATATCCTTCACAGTGAACCAAAGTATAACAAATAATGGTGATTCATTTTATCTAAACTTATGTGACATTATCAACAAATTGGATTGTAAATAAACACAGCAGAAACATTAAGGTGAGCCCTAAGATGGTCAATCACCACCGTTTCTTATGGTATGGTCCATCTGATAATTCGATGTGCTTCATTTTTTGGATAATGCCATAAAATGATCTGAAAATGTGGATGGACGGCGTGGATACATAATACATCAATCAAGGTGGGCCCTATGGTAACCCCAGCGTAAGGGCCGCACGGGGTCTCAGCTAATCCGCTGCACGCGGAAGGTAGGTTGGACCCGCCATGTTGTTTTTGAGAAATCGACTCTGTCCATTCATTTTGCGGTTGATTTTAAAATATGAAACTAAAAATTAGGCGGATTCATAGCTCAAGTGAGTCATATGAGAGGAAACAGTAGAGATAAACATAAGGTGAAGCTCCGCTAAAGTTTTAACAGAAGGCATTTCTTTCCCTCTCTTGTGTGCGAATTGAGTTTTCGATCCCTCATTTTTGTTCACATGTCCTAAAATGAACACGCTAGATGAATGAATTGGGTGGATCTGTCACAAGCATCATGGTGGGCCCACCTAGCATCCCAGCATTAAAAACTTTTTGTGACCCATAAAAGTTTTGGATTAAGCGGATACAGGTGCTTTCAAGTCTTTATGACCTTACCAATAGATTGGATGGCAAAAAAATGTTAAGATAGATTCTAAGAAAATTTTAATGATAAGGGTTCAATGACCACTTATTTTTGTGTTGTGGTCCAGTTAACATTTGTATTACTTCATTTTTCAGTGATGATATAAAATGAGTTTTCATAACAGATAGGCCATGTAGATATACCATGAATACATCAAGGTGCCCACATAGCTGGATCCAGGAAGTATACAACGAATTCTTCAACGGTGATAATCATATGCAATTATCTAATGATCTGATCCGTCCATGTTGGGGAATCTGTTCTACTCGAACCAGCATATAAAACTTTCACTCAGCATATGATTGTCACCATCACCGTCTATGAATAAATGGAAACGTAGGAGAAGAAAATTTCAATGGCTGTCATCTACAGTTGAGCATGATGGTCACTGTGGTTTATTATTCCATCCAATCCATTCATCTGATGCGAATCACCATGACAAAGGGACGTTCCGAAAATAATTCTAATGAAACTCAGATTAGCCACATCGGGTTTTATACAGGATTTTACACAGTTTCCTATAGTGAGGCCCACATGACTTTCGGATGGGTGTGATATTCTGGGTCAAGGCCAGATTTTAGTCAGTAAACCTGATGGACGGTGTGAATCTTTTACAAATCAAGTCGTTTGCTCCCCAGAAGCAACTGGCACGCCCCTGTGTGTCCACAATCTCCCCAGCATATGCCTCGTGCATCAACCAGGGAACCAAACTAGCGTAACAGCGGGTGGAAGCGGATTGGCTGGTGTACCACACACCAGCTATATAGCTATCCGAAGACGAGCACTGACGCTCTTCGAGCTCCTAGCGTTCTACCAACGGTTCAAAGGAGATCAAAGTTACATGGCCCCACAGT
This sequence comes from Magnolia officinalis, assembly GCA_021015155.1. Lineage (NCBI taxonomy): Eukaryota > Viridiplantae > Streptophyta > Magnoliopsida > Magnoliales > Magnoliaceae > Magnolia > Magnolia officinalis. The sequence goes on along the minus strand of JAJHSJ010000143.1, from coordinate 23,450 downwards.
GATGTATTTATTATATCTAAGCCATCAATCTATTTTTAGAGATCAATTTAGAGCATTATCCAAAAAAATGAATCATATACAAAAATCATCTGGACCACACCACAAATAGCAGCAGGGATAATAATTTTCACCGTTAAACAATTCATAGGGCCCACCATAATGTTTATTTTTCATTCAATCTGTGCATAAGATCACAAAGACCTGAGCTAAGAGGAAAAACAAATTTAATATTGATCCAAAACTTCCGTGACCCAAAAAGGGTTTCAATGGTAGCCGTTCAATCCTCCACTGCTTTTTGCAGTGAGGTCCACTTGATAGTTAGATCAAGTCTTATTTTTTGTCCCAGGCCTTAAGACGAGTTCGCCAAATGGATGAACGGTTTGGATATAACACATACCTCATGGTTAGACCTACTGAATTTGCTTACGGCAACAAAGCAGCTATATAACTGATGCGAGGTACACTAAAGGCCACAAAAGTTTTCGATCATGCTAATATCTGCGTTTTTCCTTTTTTAATGTCGTTGTTATCTTTTGAACAGGTTGGATTTCCCAAAAACATGATGGTGGACGTTAAAGAGGTTTCAACGGTGGGCATCAATCTTCCTGCAATTGTCTATGGTGGGGTCCACTAAAGCTTTGGATCTGCCTCATTATCTGGATCATACCTTAAAATAATATCTCCAAATGGATGGGTGCCGTAGATACAACACATATATTATAGTGGGGACCACAGAACTTGGTGACGTCACTTAAGTAGGGCGTCTCGATGCTCAACCTGTCAGTATATAATCCGCATCCCAGCGGGTAGAGCTGGGCATCGGACCGAGTCGACTCGGATTTGGCCCAACCCGACCAAATCTAACTTTTTAATGTCCCAACCCGAACTCGGACAGAACCGGGACCGAGTCTGACTCGGCTGACTCGGACAAACCCGAATACGTGCTGGTCTGACCCGATCCGAGTCCAACTCGGTCAGAAAAATCAAGTCGGATCGGATTGTGCAAGGTTCAGATCCATAGTTTTCCTGTGGCCTACAAATAGTCATTCATCACTGTTTTTAGTGGAATGGTTCACCTGATATTTGAATCTTCTTGAATTTTGGTATCTTGTCCTAAAATGATATGGAAAAAAAGATGGACAATGTTGATATGCAGCAAATACATCAATTTGGGCCCCACGCAGTTAGGGAAACTGGGTAAGTGGGTAACACCAGTTTCTATACATCAAATGCACCTTTGTTTATATACTGATTTTGCTGCCAATGCCATTGACTCTTTTTCTTTTGGATCCTGTAACTTTTAGAACGAAAAGTATTAGTTAATGGCAATGACTTCTACGCCTTCACACATGTCCACCCAAATGGAAAGAGGATGGCATGGATTGAATGGGGTCACCCAAACATCCATGAGGGAGATGCAAAGCTCAAGTGGGTCACATCACATGAAATGGTAGAGATGGAAACACAAATCATTAATACCATCCTGTAGCATACCTTGTTACTTATATTCCATCTAACATGTTCCAAGGAAATTTAACAAATAGGATCCTGTTGCAAAACTTCTCTGCTCTTGAGAAAGTTTCAACCATGCTATTCAACTTTTTTTTTTTTTTCTTTCTTTCTTTTTAAGCTGCTCTAAATTTTGGACAAGAATAAATGTGAATTGCCAGCACACTCTGCCTGCTGGATGTTCCAGAAGATGGTAGCTACATGGCCCTGCCATGATGTACTTGTGACATTCACACTGTCCATTAGTTTTGCATCATGTGGCTGACATGAGTTTTGCATTAGCGTGATTTTTGGGCTCCAAGGAAAACTTTTAATGGTGGCCATTCAACCAACCACCACTGTTTGCTGTGGTGTGGTCCACCCGAGATTTGGACATCCCTCATTTTAGGGGAGCTGTCAAAACAGATGAATGGCGTGGAAATCTGTCAAAACAGATGAATGACATGGATATCTATCAAAACAGATGAACGGCATGGATATCTGTCAAAACTGATGAACGGCGTGGATATAAGGCAGATTAGATGCATCAGATTCACTCTACAGTCAGGGATTCATTAGAATAAAAAGAAATAAGAAGAGGAGGAATGAGAAGAAACTTTCAAAACGGAATCCTCACCAAAACTTGATTCAAACACGAAGGAGGAGACTGGCGTCCGGCAGGCAGCAGAACGGGTGTTGAAGAAGAAGAGGAGACTAGAGAGGAAGAAGATCGTCCGTCGGGCGGTGATCGTCCGTCAGGCGGCGATCGTCCGTCGTTCGGGTTGGGTTAGGCTGTTAGGGTAAGAAAAGAGGTGAAAGGGAGAGTCGCTGTAAAAACGGGTAGGGTAAGAAAAGAGGGGAAAGGGAAAGTTAGGGTTAAAAAAAAATAATAAAATTATTTTATACTGCCCGCTCAACCTCTCGGGTCGGGTATCCGGGTCGGGTCGGTGCGGACAGAGGTCTATCCGGACCCGACCCGAAAAAATACGGATTTGAAATTCCGAACCCGATCAGGCCTGATCTTGGCCGTCGGTTCTGTTCGGAACGGGCCGAGTCGGGTCTGATCGGGTCGAATCCGGCGGATCGGGTAAGAAATGACCACCTCTACCAGCGGGTATGCCTCCGAGGGAAGCGGATTGGCTGGTGTACCCACCCCACGGACCTTGGTGTGTGTTGACGTTACCAAGTTTTATGGCCTCACCATGAGGTATGTGTTATATCCAAACTGTCCGTCCATTTGATGAGATTGTTGTAAGGCTTGAGCCCAAAAATAAAACAAATCCAAAGGTTCGGTAGACCACACTAAAGCAGCAAGGGATTGAACATCTACCATTGAAACCTTCGTAGGGGTTACAAAAGTTTTGGATCAATCTGATATGTACTTTTGTGTGACCTTATAAACAGATTGGATGGAAAAATAAATATTTTAGTGGGCATTTTAGTTTAAACAAACACTGCCATGCTATTTTAGTTTTTTAAAAAAATAAAAAAACACGGCACATGGTTCAGTGATCCAAATCCATGATATTGTGTCTCAATTTGAGAGGCCGGGGTGAAGAGAGAGGTCAGAGCTCACTACATATATCTTATATCTTCATTGGATCTGACAAAAAACCCTTGCAACTTTTCCCAAGAGGCATCACAAAAATGTCTGGACTGCTTATTATATAAACTGAAAATCCTAACCCTATGTATGTAGTGCCAGCAGGTTCTAAACAAGAAAATAATAATAATAAATTAATTAATTAAATTAGAAAAGAAAGAGATACATCTGTTGCAACCAACAGCCCACAACTCCAAACATCTCTGGAACAGGATAGCTGAACCTCTGCTCTGGCCAACACAAATGATAAGAGCCCAACAAATTAGCAAGCAGCGACACGACCAAGCGCAGAGAACCCCTCCTACGAATCTGCCAGCCTGTCCCAACTCAACCAGAGAACATTCTGAAAGACCACTCGTCTAGGAAAGAAGGAAACCAGCCCATGAAAATGAGATAATCTGAACAGAGCCAGCCCAAGAAACACTGGCAGCACTGTCCCTGGCATCTTGAGCATTAGATATCGAGATTGTTTTTAATAGTTCTATAATACATAAACGATTAATCGGAATGAGATGAACTCATTTTTAACCCAAACAGGTAGTAGGATTAAGAGGGCACAATGTATGCCAGCAAACTCAAACAGGCACATCAAGTTTTATTGAAGAAAAGTGATAAAGCCCATTATGGAAGAATCCACCATTCACATGGTTGCAGCAGAGAAGATGGGAATCCTTGGTCAGGTTCTCATCATTTTTCAAATTCAAAATCTTGTCTCTTTGAAAAAAGGAAGCAAATTAGACTTGATTCCAGCTTCTTCCCACTCCAAACCATCCCACCATTGTTTCGCACCTCGGATCTCCTTTAGATGACTATCCGCGCTTTGGAGACCAGGTGGGAACTCCTTAAGCTTTGGGCAATGATGCACCTCCAACTTCTCCAAGGAAGGGGAAGCCAATGCAAGATTACAAATGCTTGTTAATTCAGGTAGGTTATTGAGAGCCAGACTTTTGAACCATCTTAGACATGCCTCCCCCATTGGTATCCCAACACCACTTGTACCTATTACTTCTTCTAGTCCTTTGTAGTCCCATATCTTGATTTCTTCAAGATTTTGAAGTTGTAGAATCCATGTAACATTCTTCAACTTGTTGCAATCACGAATAATTACGTTGCGAAGGTTTTGGATGCATCCCCCAACTCGAATGATATTCAAGTTGACAAGTCGCGAAAGAATGAGCCTCTCTAAGCTCGAAACAGAATGATAATCTTCTTTCTTAACATCTGAACCAATCATAATCTCTTCCATCTCTTTGCAATATAGAATTTCAAGACTTTCGCAAGTCCCACTAGGGAATTGTCAGTAGCCACCCCCACTAGGGAATTGTTGAGAAGTGGAGCCACATGTGCGGATTTCGTGTCACAAGCCCTTTCGCAACTAGGATGCGGAAAGGAGTTTCACAAATTTCGTGTCGCAAGTCCTTTCACAACTGGGATGCGGAAAGGGAAGTTGCCAAAACTATAAATTGGGGTCCCTAGGGCTATTCTAGGGTTAAAGGTGAATATTGGGAAATATTTCTAAGGTGTGAGCAAGGGATTTTCTCTGTACTTCCAAGGGAGAGGTTAGTATATTGCCTTGTAATATTCGTTCTTTATAGTGGAAGTTTGCATCCGTGGTTTTTTACCCTAGATTGGGATTTTTCCACGTATATCTTGTCTTGTGGTTTATTTTGGATTGCTTTGATCTACTTCTAGTTTATATTTCTTCCTGTTTATTGTTTGTGGGTGAGGGCTGAGATTGGATCTAGGCTCACTGTGTTGTTGGCGTGCTGCGTAACAACTGGTATCAGAGCTATTGGTTTAGTTCTATTGGAAGCGATGGCAGAAGAAGGGAAAACTAGAATTGAGAAGTTTGATAGTTCAAACTTTGCCTTCTGGAAGATGCAAATGGAGGATTATCTGTATCAGAAGGACCTCTATATTCCTCTAGGAGAAAAAGAGAAGAAACCAGAAAAGATGACAGATGATGAATGATTTTTACTGGATAGGAAGGCTTTAAGAACAATCTGACTCTCTTTGTCTAAGAGCGTCGCCTTCAATATATCCACGGTAAAAACGACAAAAGAATTAATGGAAGCCCTAACCACCATATATGAAAAACCTTCAGCATCCAACAAGGTTCATCTTATGAAACAGTTATTCAACATGAAGATGTCAGATGGTGGGAGAGTGGCTGAACATCTAAACGAGTTCAATACAGTCACGAGCAGTTGGAATCCGTTGGCATTGTTTTTGAGGATGAGGTCAGAGCGTTATTGATCTTGTCCAATTTGCCAGACAGTTGGGATGGTTTGATGATTGCCGTGAGCAATTCTTCAGGATCGACAAAGTTGAAATTTGATGATGTGGCCGGTCTAATTCTCGGCGAAGAATCTAGAAGAAACGCATCAGGAGTTTCAGGGGATTCAGGGAATGCTCTAAACGTTGAAGGAAGAGGAAGATCGCTGAACAAAGGAGACAATAAGTATGGGCGTTCTAAGCCGAGGAAGAAATCCAAGGGACTGAAAGACAAAGACGAGTGTTAGCATTGCAGTAAGAAGGGGCACATGAAACGTGATTGTAGGGTGCTCAAGAAATAAGAAGGAAACTCTCAAGGTGGGAAGGATTCAGTGAATCTATCTGAGGAGAGTAACACAGAGGCGTTGATCTTGTCTCTTGATGTGAGGAACGAGTCTTGGGTTATAAACTCAGGTGCTTTGTTTCATGCCACTTCATGCAAGGAAGTTCTGCGTAATTATGTGTCAGGTAACTTTGGCAGAGTATACCTGGGTGATGATGAGCCGTGCAGTATTGTTGGAAAGGGAGACGTTCATATAAATTAGAAAGATGAAACAACGTTGAAATTGAAGGATGTCAGACATGTACCGAGTTTGAGAAGGAATCTGATTTCAGTAGGACAGTTGACCTATATCGGTTATGTGACGACATTCACCAGTGATTCTTGGAAGATCACAAAAGGTACCTTGGTGATATCTCGAGGTAAGAAGGAAGGTACTTTGTACGTGACTTCAGGATCGTATAGTTCACTTGCAGTCGCATCAACTGGAGTGAATGGGCAGTTATGACATCAGAGGTTAGGACATATGAGTGAGAAGGGGATGAAAGTGTTATTGTCTACAGGAAAGCTACCAGGGCTAAAGTCTATTGACTTAGAATTCTACGAGACTGCGTGTATAGCAAGCAGAAGAGGGTAAGCTTCAAGAAGACGGGATGCGCTCTAAAGACGCATCTGTTGGAGCTTGTACACAATGATGTGTGGGGACTGGTACAATGGAAAGTCATGGTAGAAAATGAGACAGGTAAAACAGTAAAGTGTCTCAGATCTGATAATGGGGGAGAGTATTGTGATAACATAATTTTGGCTACAAGTTTTGGGATGAAAAAAAAAAGGAAAATTATCAGAAGCAAGGATGTAGTCTTCAATGAAAAAGTGATGCATAAGGACAGTGTGCAGAAAAATAAGGCCGAAGAAAATGAATTCGTAGAGTTGGAAGAGTTACCAGACACGGGTATTACAACGTCACAGGATGATCATGCACAGGAGCATTATGAGGCAGAGCCACATACACCGGTTGTGAGGAGGTCTACTCAGGAGAGGAGACCCACGGTCCGATATTCACCCTCCTTATATTATCTACTGCTGACAGATAATGGTGAGGCAGAGTGTTTTGAAGAGGCATTACAGTCAGATACACGGGTTAAGTGGGAGCAGGCCATGGATGAGAAGATGGACTCTCTTGAGTCTAATCGTACATGGGAGCTATTCACTCTACCTAAGGGTAAGAAAGCTCTTCATAACAAGTGAGTTTACAGATTGAAGGAGGAGAACGATGGTTCGAAACGGTACAAGGCTAGACTGGTTATGAAAGGGTTTTAACAAAAGGCAGGTATCGATTTCAAATATTTTCACCTGTGGTAAAAATGTCTACGATTCGCATGGTCTTGAGTATAGTGGCTACAAAGGACTTACATCTAGAGCAGCTAGATGTTAAGACAGCCTTTCTTCATGGGGACCTTGAATAAGAGATATATATGCATCAGCCGACAGGATACGTGGCACCAGAAAAGGAGAACAAGGTGTGCAGACTAAATAAAAGTTTATATGGCTTGAAGCAGGCCCCGAGGCAGTGGTACAAGAAGTTCGACAGTTTCATGTCGAGAAACGGCTTTAGGAGATGTCATGCAGACCCCTGTTGTTACTTGAAGAAGTTTGATACGTCATACATCATTCTTCTTCTGTACGTTAATGATATGCTTTTGATCGGTTCAAGCATGAAGGACATCTCAGATCTCAAAAGACAACTGTCTAGAGAATTTGCCATGAAGGATTTAGGAGCTGCAAAACAAATCCTAGGCATGAGGATAAAATGTAACAGGGAAAATAAGAAACTTGTTTTGTCACAGGCAGAGTACATAGCCAAGGTACTTGACCAATTCAATATAGGAGGTGTTAAGCCGGTTAGCACTCCATTAGCCAATCACTTCAAGCTATCTAAGGAGCAAGGGGCAAAGGCGCAGGAGGAACGAGACTACATGGCTAAAGTCCCATACACGTCAGCTATTTGGAGTCTCATGTATGTTATGGTGAGCACGAGGCCAGACATTGCTCAAGCAGTGGGAGTTGTTAGCAGGTTCATGAACAACCCCAGGAAGGAACATTGAGAAGCTGGGAAGTGGATCCTCAGATATTTGGTAGGTACTAAGGATGTAGGGCTGTGCTATGGTAGATCGAAAATCAACTACAAGGCTACGTGGATTCAGATTTGGCAGGAGATATTGACAGTAGGAGAAGCACTACAGGTTATGTCTTTACTCTGGGTAGTGCTGTAGTCAGTTGGGTCTCTCAGTTACAGAAGATAGTATCTATCAGTATGACAGAAGCAGAATATGTTGCGGCTATAGAAGCATGCAAGGAGATGGTGTGGATGCAAGGTTTCATGAAAGAGTTGGGTAAGAAGCAAGTATATTGCAAACTATACAGTGACAGTCAGAGTGTAATACACTTGGCCAAGAATTCAGCCTTTCATTCAAGGACCAAGCATATTGTCATCAGATATCACTTCATATGTTCGTTACTGGAAGATGGATCGATTGCTTTGGAGAAGATTAATACAAGTGAGAATCCAGCGGATATATTGACCAAGGCGGTCACACGAGAGAAGATGAAGCTTTGTTCAGCTTTGATTGGTCTTCAGGCTTGAAGACGGGGAGGTGGTGCACTCCAGATGAAGAAGACAAAGGTTTATGGCGATGTGTCTCCAAGTGGGAGATTGTTGAGAAGTGGAGCCACATGCACGGATTTCGTGTCGCAAGTCCTTTCACAACTGGGATGCAGAAAGGAGTTTCATGGATTTCATGTCGCAAGTCCTTTCGCAACTGGGATGCGGAAAGGAAAGTTGCCAAAACTGGCGTGTCATCCATTGGTGGCTTCCCTATTGCTATTCGTAGAATTCTTCCTAGTGTGATTTTTTGGGAAATCTGGCGTGTTAGAAACGCGGCCAGCTGGCAAGGTTAGAAGACTACTTGTCCAATATAAAATGGAGGTTGAAGTCGTTGTTTGAAATCGAGGGCAGGGCCATGCCTAATCCCCGTGGTCAGCACCAACTGTGGGCCGATTTGGGATTACTAGTTACTTCCTAGAAGCAAGATCACTTGTAAGTCATTAGATGGGTTAGACCTGCCCCCAACTGGGTTAAGCTAAATACTGACGGCTCAGCTAGAGGTAACCCAGGCAGGTCGGGTGGTGGAGGTATTGCGAGAGATGACGGAGGGGATTTTCTGTTCGCCTTCGTGGCAGGTTATGGGCTTGGCTCCAACAACAAAGCGGAATTGAGAGCGGTGTATGACGACCTCTTGTTGTCGCTCAACAAAGGGATAACCTAGCTAGAGATTGAATGTGACTCTAAATTCATTATTGACATTCTTTCGGGTAGATCTACCTCTTCTTGGCAACGGATACCTTGGGTTAACAGAATTGGAAATCTCATGGCTAGAGGAAATATGTCTCTCAAGCTCATTAAGAGAGAGGGGAACGGTCCAGCGGACGGATTGGCCTGTATGGGGAGTAAGTCTCAATCTCCACTCCTTTTTGAAAATGTTAAAGATCTCCCGGCTCTTATTCGAGGTCTGGTCTTCCTGGACAGAGTTGGGCTGAGCTCCCCGGCGGGCCACGAGGTCGCTCTTCTTTTTGTATAGGGGTAGTCGTCTCTTGTCTTTGTATAGCCCCCAGTTTTTTATGCTGTTGTGGGGTTCCCGAATCTGCTCTTGATGGCTGTATAACATATTTACCATTGAAATGAATAGATTTCTTTCCTTTAATTTTTTATTTTTATTTTTATTTTTTAAACCCTCTCCGACAGTTCAGATAAGCTCAGTGCTGGACCTCGTCACGTCCACCTCTGCGTCATAATGTCCTAAGGGTGCGTATCCATTTTTGTGTTAGCCCATTGAAGTGGAGTTGCCAATCTTGAAAGTGGACTGTCCTTAATTGGTAACCAGTAGATCCAACGGCCTATATTTCAGCAAACATGTGTCCACTAATCAGAAGTTACGGATTGTTTGAACAATCTGATATGGGGAATGTGGTCCAAGAATAGTGTACTATCCAAGAATTTAGTTGGTTTAGCATGAGTTAACGTCTACCTTATGTACAATTTCCAAGCGAGTGCGTATCAAGCATCATATGCAGCCGGTATCAAATAACCCTCCATTTCCTGAGCGTCACAACTCGTACAGAGTGGGATGGACTTATCTGCAACCTGGATCCAGCGGTGTGGGTGAGACCCTGACTGTGGGGCCCACCTTGATGTATGTGTTGTATATCTATGCTGTCTTTCCATTTTTCGAGATAGAGGGGATTAGGTGAGACACCGGCCTTACCTAAGGCAGTGTGGCCCTTACAGTGAAGTTATTGTGGGGCTCACCTTGATGTATTTATTATGTATCCATGCCGCACATCCGCTTTTCCATATCATTTCAGGTCATTTATCCAAAAATGAAGCAGATCCAATTATCAGGTGGACCATTGCATAAGAAATAGTGGTGATCATCATTAATGGGCCACCAATGTTTTGGATCAAGCTTATATTTCTTTTGTATTTTTTTTTTTCTTTCCCTTCACGGTGAACCAAATTATAACAAATAATGGTGATTCATTTTATCTGAACCTTTTTTTTTTTTTTTTTTAACACACGCACACACACCCCACACACTCACGCTAGTGGAATCATTTTATCTAAACTTATGTGACATTATCAACAAATTGGATTGTAAATAAACACTGCAGAAACATTAAGGTGACCCCTAAGATGGTCAATCACCGCCGTTTCTTATGGTATGGTCCATCTGATAATTCGATGTGCTTCATTTTTTGGATAATACCATAAAATGATCTGAAAATGTGGATGGACAGCGTGGATACATAATACATCAATCAAGGTGGGCCCTACCGTAACCCCAGCGTAAGGGCCGCACGGGGTCTCACCTAATCCGCGGCAGGCGGAAGGTAGGTTGGACCCGCCATGTCGTTTTTGAGAAATCGACTCCGTCCATTCATTTTGCAAGTTGATTTTAAAATAAAAAACTAAAAATTAGCCGGATGCATAGCTCAAGTGAGTCATATGAGAGGAAACGGTGGAGATTCAATGACTACCATTGAAACATTTATATAGCCACAAAAGTTTCGTATAAGGCTAAGTTATTTATAATTTCACTTCATCCGATTGGTAAGGTCTAGCGTATAAACATAAGGTGAAGCTCAGCTAAAGTTTTAACCGAAGGCATTTCTTTCCCTCTCTTGTGTGTGACTTGAGTTTTCGATCCCTCATTTTTTTTTCACATGTCCTAAAATGAACACGCTAGATGAATGAATTGGGTGGATCTGTCACAAGCATCATGGTGGGCCCACCTAGCATCCCAGCATTAAAAACTTTTTGTGACCCATAAAAGTTTTGGATTAGGCGGATACAGGTGCTTTCAAGTCTTTATGACCTTACCAATAGATTGGATGGGAAAAAAATGTTAAGATAGATTCTAAGAAAATTTTAATGATAAGGGTTCAAGGACCACTGGTTTTTGTGTTGTGGTCCACTTAAGATTTGTATTACTTCATTTTTCAGTGATGATATAAAATGAGTTTTCATAACAGATAGGCCGTGTAGATATACCATGAATGCATCAAGATGCCCACATAGCTGGATCCAGGAAGTATACAACGAATTCTTCAACGGTGATAATCATATGCAATTATCTAATGATCTGATCCGTCCATGTTGGGGAATCCTTATGCAATTATCTAATGATCTGATCCGTCCATGTTGGGGAATCTGTTCTACTCGAACCAGCATATAAAACTTTCACTCAGCATATGATTGTCACCATCACCGTCTATGAATAAATGGAAACGTATGAGAAGAAAATTTCAATGGCTGTCATCTACAGTTGAGCATGATGGTCACTGTGGTTTATTATTCCATCCAATCCATTCATCTGATGCGAATCACCGTGACAAAGGGACGTTCCGAAAATAATTCTTATGAAACAAAGATTAGCCACATCGGGTTTTATACAGGATTTTACACAGTTTCCTATAGGGTGGCCCACATGACTTTCAGATGGGTGTGATATTCAGGGTCGAGGCCAGATTTTAGTCAGCAAACCTGATGGACGGTGTGAATCTTTTACAAATCAAGTCATTTGCCCCACAGAAGCAACAGGCACGCCTCCGTGTGTCCACAATCTCCCCAGCATATGAGAAATTTTCAACTGTACGACCAGTATATGACCCACAACCTTTTTAAGCCCACTCGCTTTTTACCTTCCAAGAGTACTCCCCAGCTGAACGGTCCCATTTCTCAGGTCGAAAATGCCCCTGCTTTCCTTCCAGAGGCGGATCGGCTGGTGCTCGAAGCCGAGCGCTTACGCTCCTCGAACTCCGAGTTGTACGAACGGTTCAAAGAGATCAACGTTACGTGGTCCCCACAGTTAGGTATTTATTATATCCACAACGTTCATCCATATTTCGAGATCATTTCGGAGCATTATCCAAAAAAAAAAAAATCATATCCAAAGATCAACTAGACCACACCCCAAAGAGCAGCGGGAAAATTGATTTTCACCGTTAAAAATTTTGTAGGGACCACCATAACATTTGTTTTCCATCCAATCTATTCATAAGGTCACAAAGATCTGGATGAAGAGAAAAAACAAATCTATTCATAATGATCCAAAACTTTTGTGACCCCTAAAAGGGTTTCAATGGTATACGTTCAATTCTCTACAGCCTTTAACAGTGTGGTCCACTTGATAGCTACATCTTTCTTATTTTTCATCTCAAGCCTTAAGACTGAGTTCGCCAAAAAGATGGACGGTTTGGATATAACACATACCTCATAATAGGACCCAAAAATAGCGGTGGGATAACAACAACAAAAAATAAAAAAATAAAAAATAATAATAATACAAAAGAAATAAACCAGGAACTTATTGCTACAGGTCATTCTAAAGCTATGGATAATAACTGTAGCCATAACCCTCGCCCATGCCATTTCGATATATCCTTTTATATGTATCGAAGGTTTTTCTATTAGTCAAAAAAGGTCCAAAATTGTCCAGCGAGTTTGCCTCAAAAATCCTGCAATTTCCAATTAATTGAAAAAGGTATTTTATCTTTAGCTACGGACCATAACTGTAGCCATAACGGTAGTCTGTGCCAATCTATGAAATTTTTTATTTTATTTTATTTTTTACATTGAGAACTTTATTCTACCTACAATTTTCTTAAGTACATATTTATATAAATATTTATATATAAGCATATAAAAAAAAATTTCTCTCTTTTTTTCATTTATTTCTTTATTCATTTAATAAGAATATCTTCTAAACCAAACTTAGTTACTTGATGTACCCTATATGATTTTGGGGTAGGAGAAGCTACTTTAGCCAACTAACTTAGTTATTTTCCAAGATTCCATCAGGTCGATGGTAGAAAATTCATTTCATTTACTTTGCGGTCAATTTCATTCACGGAAATTCACGGTCATTTCCGTGCATTTCACTTCACGGTCACTTCCGTGCATTTCGCGGTCCAATTGCTCCACTTCACCCCCATTCCCATGGATATCATGGTCATATAAAAAAACAGGTGGGCCAGCATATTACTTCATAGAAATATTGATAGAGAGTGACTGGATGACCACAATTAAAAAACAAGTGGACATGCAGGCACAATAATTCAAGAGAAAAATTTATACTTTGGTAGGTTATAATCTTCCATACTCATGAACACATAATAAATAATATATGTTATGGGTACAATTGAGCTAACCTAATGTATAAGACATGTGGCTATGAAACTATCATAGAAGACTCCCTGAGTGAGCCAAATAAGAAGACTCAGTGAACGAGATAGAACAATTTGGAAATAAGATTCATCAACAAACCTACAAACTTCAAGTACCGACCTCATGGTTAGATGTTGACCTCGACTACTGACCTCAAGGTCGGATGGTGATCTTGACCTCGGAGGCCGACCTCGGGCTAATAACAGAAAACATTCGTAATGTATCTTGCACTATATATGAACAAGACTCTCCCAAGCGAAGTCTTAGTTGGGGATCATCCTAATCGAGGCATAATCGGAGAAATATCTGATAATAAATTTCAATCTCAATACTGGTCTTCCAGCATATCTCATAGATCTACTCAGATACGAAATGAAGAATACCTATAAATACATCAATCATTTCAAAGAAAATGTACGCACAACTATCCCGATTCTATCACGCCTACTGTGGGTCCATATATCTGACTTATGCATCAGAGGGTCCCCGGCCACAACTGGTGCCCCCAGTGTCTCATTATCTCATTGTTCTCCATTAATTTATAGGTACCTAACGGCTCACGGGAGGTGGAATATGATCGATCAGATTTAAGCAACAACGGTTTGGCGCCGTTTGTGTAAATAACATGAAAGCTATTCAGAAGTTCCCCTCACGTTAAGGAAATCCATCCACACAGAGTAATGGAATTGAACGTCTACCTTTTTGAACGTTTGTGGGCCATAGAAGTTGTAGATCAACATGATATTTATGTTTTCCCTTCTTCATCTAAGTCTGTGTGACCTTATGAGTGGTACATATGGCAAATAAACATCATGGTGGGTCCTAAAAAGGCTTTTTATGAGAGAGAGAGAGAGAGAGAGAGAGAGAGATAGAGAGAGAGAGAGAGAGAGAGAGAGAGAGAGAGAGAGAGAGAGAGAGAGAGAGAGAGAGAGAGAGAGAGAGAGAGATTTCACCTTTAAATAAAGGAGTGATTTGAGGAGTTGGTTTCTAAGTAGTTAGGGATTTTTTTTTCTCAAGCGGGAGAATCAGAAATGACTTGGTGAGAGAATCCTATATAACATTTTGAATAACTGAAAGGGTAATCTTGTCATTTTAAAATTTTGACAGGAAATAGGAAATGACGTGAGAGACGTCTATTGCTTACCAAATGGTCTAAATTACCAAAATTACTGAAAATAGCATTTTTGGGTGATAAGTTATGAAACTAAGTTTTACCCAACGCACCCTTAGTCCTATCGATTGTTCTATGCTGCTCAATAGGTCCAACGCACATTCCATGGCCCACTAAGAAAACATCATGCTAACGTGAAGAATATTAATCACCTGATCAATGGCCTTAGATACAAACGGTCAATTTGATCTACCTATTTGTTAAGGGCCATCATCAATTTTCTTAAGATTCTAAAGAATCACTTTTGTTAGGGGAGCTTATCATCTATACAAAAAAAGGATGGCTACAAAAAAAGAGGCTAAATCAAGCATGGATTGGATTGTCCAATGCAATTTTTGCATGGTGGCATATGAAATGTGTTTTAACCTAATGGACGGTTCAGATTGATCAACTTTTAATTATCCAAACTAGTGGCCCAGGTCACTGAATAAGGTCTGGTACGTACACATGTCGATCCTTGTATTAGCCAATTCAAGTGGAGTTTCCCTCACCAAATTTGTGAGATTCCATCAGATCGACGGTAAAAAATCTATTTTATTTCCGTTTTTACTATTTATAATAAGTTTTACTTTGATCAAAACTTTTGATCCATTGAGTTTTATGAGTCGTGCCCAACATGAAAAGGGCTTAGAAAAATTAGGGGAATAACGCGGTTATGCCAAGTTGGACACTTATACTTTTTAGTCGAAAACCATGAAGTCTAGTGGAAATCAAGATTGTCTATAAATAGTAAGTTTACTGATTATAGTAAATCACGACTTTAGGGAGTCTGGGTTGTAGATTGATTCTGAAACTTCTTCGTAGGGATTGTAAACTTGTTATTTTATTTTATTTTTTAAAATCTTCAATCAATTTATTTTGAATTTTATTAGAATTTATTATTATTTTTTAAAATCTCTTGTTGATTCAAGAAACCTCTTCAAGGGTTACGAGTTTGTGAGATCCCAATATGCAAATGACGGGAGAGCTGTAATGGGAGTGCTCAATGGATAAAAAAAATCGATGGTAGCGAGGTGACAGTGAAGGAAGCTAGGCCCAGATCTAAAACCTCTACGAAGCCACATTCTGTTAATACAGTCTTTACTCATTGTCCCAAGTCGGGATCCTATGCTGACGTGGTCAAGAATGGGGGAACAGGTCTGCTGCCTTGGAAACATGATACATCTCAGGACCTGGAGGCTAACATCACCACGGTGGCCGACCCAGAAGCGGTCGCTAGAAGGCTGAATGAATTGAAACTGGGATTAGTGGGTCAGGTTGCAGATACATTGATTTCAGTTTTGAAACTGGTCTCGATTATAAGAAACTCTAAGTTTTCTTCCTCCGCCATTGATGTAATCAGGACCTCTCCCTCCCAATTCCTGATTATCCCGAAGTCGGATAAGGTGCTAAAAGATTTTATAGCAGATTCCCAACTTCATCGTCTAATGGGTCTCCAATCGATCTGCCCTTGGTCTGAACATGTAGACGAAGGAAGGGAGGAAATCTGGATTCAGATCTTTGGCATCCCAGCTCACGCATGGTTCGAAGCGGTTATCCTAGACTTGGGTAATTGTTTTGGGAAGGTGACTCAGATGGACACTAATAGCATATTCGACTTATTCCAGATGTATGCCAAGGTAAAGATCCAACTTAATCCAGGAGCCAATACGAGACAGGTGTTGAAACTTTGAGTTTTAGACAAGGTCTATCCAATCTTTGTTGATATAGAACCAAGGCAAGAGGCAGGGGTGGAAGGCCTTCGAAGAACTCCCGGAGCCCATCAAATAGAAGTGGAAAGCACCAAAGATCCGGTGTTATCGGGTCTCATTGGTCCACATCATTTCCGATGACTTAAGCTAACAAGAAATGTTGGATTTCTCTCTCCCAGATAGATTGTGTGCTGCCCAACAAGACTTTTAAATGAGTATAGTTGTCCAATATTTTTGTTTGTTTGTTTAGAATAAATGAAGTTCTTTATGATCAATAACTACATATATAATTTTTAAAATCATAAATATAAAAAATAAGACATGTATTAAAATATAATAAACTAATGCAATCATTAAAATATTAGCGTGTATCTACCCGACTAATTCGACCGAACCCACTGGGGTTGGGCTTGGGTTGAGAATTCCCAACCCGAGGTAGGGTTGGGTCGGGTTAGGTTTGAGGTACAAGAACCTTGGGTTGGGCTAGAGTTGAGCGCCAACCCGACCCAACTTGCCCGACTTTCAGCCCTATACGGTGCGACGAGTGATTCCATAAAAAAAAATGTTTCAAATATCTTTAAAGATTTTCTCATAGGTTATGTGTGTCACTTCCTTATTGATTTTTGGAGGAGTGAAAAAAAAAAGAAAAAAAAGTAGGATACAATACCTTAGACAAATATAGGGCCATTCAAAGCCTACCAAGGACAGCCTTTGATTCCTTTGATCATTTACCGGCACTTTCAGGTAATCAAGCACAACTGAGTATTTTCATTGGTTGATGGCTTTAATATTAGCTGCCTATGTTGAATTGTTAGTATATCAAGACTATGATGGAGTAAGATGTGCATGAATCCGGTGACTGGTGACTGTACATGTGTAATGCAGGTATCTTAATCCTAAGTATTAAAACAACGACGTCACTCGCTGTTTCATTGATGGCCGAAAGAAAAAATAATAATATCAATAATACAAAATCAGAGAAACAAATAGCTAGCCACTAATTCAAGATTAGGCTTGAGTCGCCAATGCAATTTTGGGGATACGAAATGATCTTGATCAGTTCCAATCAAGGTAGTGTCTGCTACGTGAGGTATGCCTGCCATATGTACCATCTCTGTGCATGCCTATGGAAGATCGTAATCCTTCATAGTATCAACTTTTCACTTGAATTATTGTGTGGGTCGTGTTTTTAAAGAAGTGAATGACACCGCTAAAGAAGAAGGTAGACGCTTTTCGAGTGGGCCCCTCTCCTTCTCTTATTTGGAGTGGATGACACCGATAAAGAGGTAGATAGACCCCACAATAATTCAAGAGAAATTTTGATGCTCTGATGGATTGTGATCTTCTATGCTCATGCACAAACACACTGGCACCTCTAGATCAAGATTGTTTTACCGAACAAGATTATTTTACATCTCTAGAATTGCATTGATGATGTAATCCTAGCCTTATGTTAATGAACATTTGTTTCTTGACTGTATTGTCAATAATATTATTTATTTTTTGACAGCCACCAATGAGGACAATTAGCGACAGCGTTCCACTGAAATCAACACGGTTTTAACGATCAGGATTGAGATACTTGTATTGCACACGTGTAATTACAACATGCACATGCATGGATAATCTAACTCAATCACTGCATTGAAATTCCAACAATTCTACATAAATGGCTAATAAAGCCCGCAAATAAAGGCGGCCCCATACCATTGACAATGGATGCGGATCGGCTACTGACAGGTTGAGTAACGATACTCAAGTGACGTCACTGTGGGCCTCACCGTGATGTATGATGTATGTATTGTATCCACACCGTTCATCCATTTGGAGATATTATTTTAGGCTATGACTCAAAGAGTGAGGTAGATCCAAATCTGAAGTGGATCCCACCATAGAAAACAGTGGTAAGAGTGACATCCACCTTTGAAATCCTCCTAAGGTCCACCATGATGTTTATTTGAGATCCAACCTGTTCATGTGTTAAGGCAAACATGAAAGAAAGGAAAACACAAATATCAGCTTGACCGAAAACTTTTGTGGCCTTTAGAAGTTTTCAATGGTGGGCGTCACTCTCCCCATTGTTTTCTGTGGTGGGGTCCACTCGAGCTTTAAATCTGACTCATTCTTTGGATCATGCCCTAATATGATCTTTCCAACTGGATGAACAGTCTGGATACAAAACATACATAATAGTGGAGCCCACAGAACTTGGCGACGTCACTTCAGTAGCTAGTTTGGCTACCCCAACCTGTAAGTAGCTAATCCGCGTCGCACTTTAACTATTTTCAAAAGTTTTGAGCTGACCCAATAACACGTAAAGGAGAATCCCAAGGGCTGTCAGTGGGTGGCTCTGCACTTTGGACTGAGCCCTGCTAGACCTGGACCGGACCCATACGCATGAAACTAAGTTGAAAGGCTTTAGGGTGTGTTCCGCTGCATTGAATATCATGAAATTTAAAGATATTTAATTTATAATCAATCTAATTTAGTGCATAATATTATCTGCAAGTGCAACCAAACTGACGTAGGGATGAACGTGATGAGGTCGATCACTGTCTTCCTCAAGGATAACTACTACGAATCCATGGAACTTCTCTGGAGTCCTCACAGAAACTTCTAAAATCCACGAGGAAAGAAAGCAAAAAATAGAAGTAAATTCTAATAAATTCGAAATTAAATTAATGAAATAATAAAACGAGTTCACAACCTTTTAAGTAAGGGTGCCAAGCAATAGGAAAGAAATCAGAAGCAAATTACAACTAAAACTCCTAGAATTTGCAACTTACTATAAATAGTAAACTTACTATTTATAGACGATCGTGATGTCTACTAGTGTGCAAGGTTTTCGGCCAAAAATAGTAAGTGTCCTATTTAGCTTCACCAAACCGTTCTCCTAATTATTCTAAGCACTTTTTTATGTTGGACACAACTCTTAAAGCTCAACGGATGAAGAAGTATAATCAAACTAAAACTTACTAAAAATAGTAAAAATGAAATTAAAACAGGGAAACAACCGTAGATCCGGGGGTATTTCGCAAATCCGGCTTGCGTGACCCGGCATAGCGGGTTGGTTGGCTAAAGTACCTCGTTCTACCCCAAAATCATATATTTTATGCTCGATAACTCATTCCGGATTGTGAGATACGCCCGATCTAAGGTCCGACGGTCCGGATCACTTTTGTCATCGACCGGCCTTTTTCGATCCATCTTAGCCATAAAACTGTCCACAACCCCATCCACATCACAAAACACAACCTTATTAGTAGACTTGCCTCATAATATTGCTATTCATGTCTAGATTTGTTTTAATATTGTCATTTAACCATATTTGGATAAGGGAATGGCAGGCCTCAAATGCTGGTGTCAAGCATAGTTTTAAATTCCAGATCCTCTTCTTTCACAAATAAAAGAATCCTTGTGAGTGGGCCAAATTATCATAACAGCGTCAATGAGGAGTAGGCTGTCAATAGACTCTTGGATATGTTGGTTTTTGTTTTTATTTATATATTTTATTTTTACACACGCACCCAACACACCATAGTGGGATTTCAAAACCCAAGACCTCGTATTGAAACTCCTTGGAGTCTACCACTGATACGTAGTTAGGTTTTGTTTGTTTGTTTGTTTTTTTTTTTTTTTTTTTGGGTAGCTTGCTAGTACAGCTACTGTCAGTTCACACTTCACTGATAGGTAGGCTGCAATGAGGTCGCTATATTGCAATGACATCACTCCCTCAATTATTTTTCTTGGTGTAGGCCACCTGAATCACGGTCCATTTTGAGTTTTTGGCCACAGGCAATATGTAGAATTGCATATTTAATAATTGGAGTGCGCCTTTAATGGCCAGAGTGGATCTCACGTACACATTAAGTAAGTCCCTGGAAAATAAACCATCAGGGTGCAATGTGAGTTATTTCCTAAACAGGAGTTATTTGGTGCACGCATCATAGAGGGTGGCTTCGCCAAGATATTTTCATATGATTTTATTTTTTATTATTATTTTTATTTTAACCTTCAAAAAGTGGGTTTTGGTTTTGGCGGCTTTATCTCAGTGTTGATGTCAATTCCACCCTAACCATAAGGTGTGCCACGCCAAGTTAGGCTCATGGTTTAAAAATCAAACTCATCAATAATTCAAGGATGATAGATGACTGTGATTTTTGGGTCCTGTACCTAAGTATTTGTGTGCAGTAATGTAATGTCTAAAATGAATTTTATATAATCATCAAGATGGTCCATGTATGAATCAAGGGTGGATGTTTCTCTTTTAATTATTTCCTCTGGTGTAGCCTACTTGAATCTCAAGTTAGCTTGATTTTTTAGTCCTTATCATAAAGTAGGATTATACATGAAATGGTCATGCTGGCCTCATAAAAATTAATTAAGGATTTGCAATTTACAGTGGCCGGTTCTTCTCAGAAGCTTTTAATAGCCAATTAGGCATGCTTTAAGCCTCACCCAAGATGGTATGGCCCTTACCATGGGACCCAACTTTCCAGCTCATCTTAAGGAATGATCCAAAAAATGAAGGCAGATCTAAATATAAGGTAAACCATATTATAGAAAACAGTGGTGATTGAAGTCTTATTGTTAAAAACTTCCAAGGGCCCATCATAATGTTTATTTGCCATCTATCATGTCCGTACGATAAAAAAATAATAATCTAGATGAAGGGAAAATACAAATATCAGATTGTTTAAAAACTTTTGTGGCCTAAAAGAAGTTTTTAGTGGTCAATCACCACTGTTTACCATGGCATGGTCCACTTGAGTCTTGAATCTGCTTCATTTTTGGGCTCGTGCCCTAAAATGATCTTAGAAAAACGGATGGACGGTATGGATGTATAATACATTCATCAAGGAGGGCCCCACGATTAGAGTTGAACCATCTTGGGTGCGGCCGGACTGCACTTAATCCGCTGGAGAGGTATGCCCGGAAGCGGATCGCGTCCTGCCTCTCCTGGACGGAATGGGTACACGTATGGGCTCTGTGGGAACCACCATGGTATATGGGTTTTGTCCACGCTTCATCCATTTTTTCAGATTATTTCAGAGTATGAGTCGAAAAATGAGCTATATCTAGGGCTCAGGTGGACCATCGTGTGGGGATTGGAAGCTCACTCCTAAAAACTTTTTGAGATCAGAGAAGTTTCGATCAAGATAAAATTTGTGTTTTCTATTCATCTAGGTCTATTTAACCTTGTGAAGAGGTTAGATGGCAAATAAATATCACGGTGGACCCTACAAAGGTTTCAACAATGGGTGTCGTTCTGTGATGTGGTCCACTTGAGCCTTGGATCTGCTTCATTTTTTGTATTATGCCCTAACATAATCTAGAAAAATGGATGAAAGGTGTGGATAGAACAAATACATCATGGGTGGCCCCACAAAGGCCTTCTATCCGGGCGGTGCAGGACGTGATCAGCTTTAGTATGCCCACCCTTGATTTTTTTATATTAATTTTACCCACTCGAATACTGTATGTAGAATCCACTACGACTATTAGATGTGTAATTGCAAGTTATTCCAATGGACAAAAAATCAAATAGACACAGGGTTCAGGTGGGCCACACTAAGAGAAAATGTTGGGAGAGACGTCCACCCTTAATATTTAAAAGGCCCACCGTGATGATTATATAAAATCCGCTCCAACCATTATATACCACACCAAAACTTAAGTCTAGTTCCCCAACATTAGGTACATCCACTATTTAGGTGAGTCATAAGAAGGGAAACATTTGGGAGGTGCGGGTGTTGTCATGTATGCACTTTCCAATTGTATGGTCCACCTGAAAAAACTGGAGGACTGATTTTTTGTCCTTGTGCCTAACTTGGTGTTAGGCACCTGATGGTCAGGGTGAATTTCATATAAACACGATGGTGGAGCGCCACCCGAGCTGCCAATCCCAACTCAATGGGCTTTCTTGTTAAAAGAAATGCCCAAAATGGGTTCTTCGGCCACTATTCCACCTCCTTCTCTTTCTAACCTCCAACCCAACGTTTTCATGTCTGTTTATCTCTCATGTTCAACCCACAATTTTCATATCTGTGTACCTCTCATATCAAACCTCTCACCCCATTTCTCTCTTTGCACTCTAACTGACCAGGCCTTAAAGCCAAGCGGTGTTGTTCATCATCGTGGTAGGTTTGGCTATTTTATTTTTATGTTTTTCCTCTTTCTTTCTTTGAGCGCAGGGCCCACTAAATTGATAGATGAGACATCGTTAGCCAGAGGTAGGTGTGAACCCACCAAAACATCCATTACTTTCAAAATCCCCCCTCCGCTACTGTTCAAGCTGGGCTATGGGGCCCTTGTATATGCATTTTAGGTTACGCTTAAGCTATATTATTTCCGTTGTCACAAGCTCTGATTGAATTTGGACTTAAGTTTGTTGTAATAGATGTCTTAAATCGAGTCTGTTAAAGGGTCATCAACGGTCTGTTGGATGTCACCTTTGATGGCATTGAAAAGTGATCGATCCTATTGATATTTTTCAAATTTTTGTTTGCTGGACTAACTGGACAGTTTTTGGATGACATTGAACACAAATTTAAATAGGACAGCCTGTCAGGCCTGGACTGAACTGTTCAAAAGTCCTGACCAGCTGACAGCCCTAATTTATATATAATAAAATTTCACCTGAATAATCACATCTAATATTTTAGAGAAATTTTCAGTTACAATAGCTGTTTCCATACCATCATTTTCAACCGTACAATATGCTATAATTAGAGAATATACTCTCCATGTGAATGGTGTACCATATGGTGATGGTCATCCCCTAAGAAAATAAAGCCATCCAGCCACTGGGTAGGCTGTACCAATAGATGAAGTCATTCTATCGGCTCTGTAGATTTTTTTTTTTTTTTTTTTTTGGGCGTACACAATAAGGCAATCAGTGTAGTGTGATTTTCCATCTAACTCGTCCCTCATGTTGGCAAGCATTTACTGGACACACACACACTCTGATCGTGTGACTCTGAATCATCAACAGTGGGTTCCACAGTTCAGTCGGTTTATTTTGAGATAACATATGCGATGTCCAAATTTTCATAGTACCTGAGTATCAGGCGTCCCGCCCTGCGTCAGTGACGGTAACACCCCCTTTTCTGAGTACTTATTCGGTAGTGACCGTAGGTACCGGGCCTGCCAATGTATGT